>JAQGAG010000240.1:0-19573 GCA_034696835.1 Lepidocyrtus lignorum
TTTATTTTGATCCTGCTGTGCACAGCTCTAGCAGAAAATCGCCTGCTTCTTTATTAACGGAGGAGGAGATAAAGACATTTCTCTCGTTTTTTCGTTTTCTCTTTTTTTAGCCTGTCCACCGCTATGTGCGATTTTTTGTTGTTATCACAGAGAAAGAATAGAGGGAAAGCAAATATATATAATAATGAGGGAAGTCACGATACAAAATATTTTTTAGCTGACATGATGAGGACGGAATGGAAATATGATCATGATTAAATAAAATGAGACGGCGGCCCTTATGATGATGGACATGTGTATGAAAATGATATTTTTTCATCTAGAGAGCACCGAAAAGTCAGAAAACAATGTGGAAAAAGGGACAGAGCCCATATATATATTTCGCCCATTGTTCATTACGTCTCTTTCCCATTTCCTCGGGATGACATGCCATGTATACATTACTACATTATAAAATATACAACATAATATTAAAATAAAGTGAAAAAGTTCATTTAGTCAAAACGTCCTGAAAAGCACCACTGCACCATTTATCACATTTTTCACATCTCATCCCACCCTCAACATATATCTTTACTCCTTTGATATCATAATAATGATCGTGACACTATTAAATTTTCGTGCGCGCCACACAACAATAAAATTATGCAGAGGAAGAATGAAAAAACATGAAACAAGTGAAATGACATGTACACCACCCACCACACAATATTTTTTCATTACAATCCCAACAAAAAAAATACAAAGAACAATTCTCCAGTCCCGCCCAAAGATCCCTTTGGAATTCCAACCTTTTACTTATGCCTTCATACATAGCTTAAGGTAAATATATGTCATAATGTCAGCTTGTTCGCATATGATGAAAAAGTGAAAGGGTGACTTTCCCCAACTTTCACTTTATTACTTAGCTGAAAGCTAGTATAGCGATTAGTTGCGATATCCGTCCGTCTGTCTGTAAACACGATAACTTTTGAACGTGTTGACCAAATTTGTTCAAATTGTGTATGTAGCTATAGATCGTTAATGGCAAGAACGGTATTGCATTTGGGGGCAATCCGACCACTGGTAGGGGGTCAAAGGTCAAGGTCATTAATTTTTTACATGTCAAGGTATATTGAGTGGGGTATCAAAAGAAAGCATTTTAACTGTTAAGTTTAACAAGTTATGTTTAGTTTCTGTAGGCGTTATAGTTACTGAAAAATCACTGCTTAAAGTATTAATAATTGATTTTTTCGCAATTTTAAGCTTTTAATTTTTGTAAAATGGCCAATATCGTTATTATTATTTAGTAGTTTCGATTTCAGCTACGTTATTCTGTTAATTATATGATCAATTTATTTATAATGCATAGGCATAGACGTGAAAAAATATGAAGAGAGAAAACCTTGGGATGTAGGACATATAATATTCCAAAACGAAATTATATTCATGTGTTTAGGTTGTAGCGTTACATTTTTTTCGAGTAGAATTTTATCCTCTTTTGAAATAATGATTACTTTACGGAGACCTATTCATTTCTCTGAGGCGGTATGTAATGTATCCATCCCTATGAAAGTATTCATTTCCATAACCATTTCCCGTTCCTGTTTTTTATCCCGAAGGTGTGTAAACTGAATACATTTCATCTTATTCTTCAATAAAGGACAGCCAGGTGAATTGGATGACGGCATAATATATATCATATCATATATCTCTCTGCAAGCTCTCAGTCCTATTACGAACAACATTCATATATCCACAACCATTTCAGTTTTTTACTATTGTCTCGCTCATCCTATATTACAGTATTCGTCATTTTTTATGCAACATTAAAAATTTCCGCGACAATTGTTTTTCCAGAGAGAGAAAATGGAGGAGACAAAGAAATTGCCTTTCTCTGATGATATGGAATGTCACTCCCATTTTACATTCCCATTATACTCTTTCCCCCCTCGCCTCGTCACTATTTTATCCCATTTAGCAATCCCATGAACGTTGGAAAATTAATGAAAAAGTCAGAGAAAGTCAAATACCCAGAAGGCATCTCATCATCATTCCCATGTTATATATATTTTCCCCACCGTGTGACTATTGTGTGGGATGAGACCCTTACCCAGCGTCAATAGGATGGAAACAAAGCATATAGATTGTTTAAGTGGCGTATTACGTATAGCCTATTCATAAACAAAAAAAACATGTTTACGGTGTAAATAGAGATATGCGTCCCCGTCCCCTTCTGCTCTTTTACACCGTGTCAACAGAAGGTAATTCCGGTCGGGTTGTGGAGGCCTGTCAGAGATCATCAACATCACATTCATATCACATGTGAGTACCTACCTACCTCTCCATTCAATTCATTTCGGCGAGTTCACCTGTCTCCACCGAGATAATATCCACCATCATTATCATCCCCACTACCACCCTACTTGAATTACATGCACACAGATGTAACAAAAACTGAATGTGAAATGTATTCCGGACACGGCCAACTGGAAACCGAAATAGGTACAGACACATGCCGACAGGGTTTTACAGATGCAATTTAGGCCATTCAATACATACCTCACCCATATGAAACCGATTACTTTCACCCGCCATATATTCTATATAGGTGAGCATGTAACATGCTACATCTCTATCATGTTATGAAGGTGATTTATGTCGTCCGCTGCCATAATAGAACTTGAATGAGCTCTTTAAACCAGACGAAATTGTTCATTTTTTAAACAGCTAGCAAAGGATCATGGCCATAACCATGTTACATAAAAGCGGGAGAAAGTGCTTGTCCTTGTTTGCTCTACAACAAGTATCGGATTCGCAAAAATCCTCCTGACTAAGCATCCCACTCAGCCCCGTTTCATGTACTGTTTTAATTCTCAGAAACACAATTTACTTTGAACATTTACTACTATACACAGGAAAACAGGACAATTTCAAAATTCAAACTTGAAAGGTTTCTTTCACTCAATTTACTCTAACATATCCCATTCGCATTTTTTCCTATTGTGAAACGTGTATATTTAATAAAGCGTTAGAAAATATTCGGTATGAATACTAATAACCTACCTACTTTCTTCGTAGTACGAAAACGGCAAAAATCATGATGGCCTCACCATACAGACAAATGGGGACCACACCACACATTCTTTTATGGTGACAATATGTGACTGGTGGAGGCAAAACGTATTCAAATTTCTATTACAATGTTATATTTTTATTATTACGACCACGACTATTTTTTCCTCCCCACAACCCAAAAAAACTTTTCTTCAGCCATGTTAAGTTATCCACACGTTTCCCTTCCCAACTTTTTCTCCGAAGGGGAGAGCAAATCAACGCTTCTGCTCCACTTTCACCCATTTCATTTTGATATTTGACTGGTATTTGTCAAAATGGAAACAAGTTTTAAAGTGAACTTTTCTCATCTGCTTTCTTTCCTGGGAGAGGGTGCTCTGAGTGAACGTGCTCAAATTTCATTTTCATGTAGTTTCTATTCAAACCTAATCATTATTTGGGAAGAATGAGCTAGTATTCTCCCCGCTGTCGTCCCCCAGCGGCATGTAGACAGTAGTGTCACCCCCACTCTATTCTATATTCATTTTTTTGGGATCCAGACAGAATCGTTTTGTCAAACATTTGAGCATCTTGTCACGTGTCATAATCTTCATGACTAAAAGTAGTTCTGTATTCTAATCTAGAATCTGAGGAGGAACATCACTTCATCTTATAACCTAAGCAGAAAAAAAGTTTTCCCTTTTCTAAATAAACACGCTCAGCAAAAAAATTTCTCGGGGAAGTGTTATTTTTTCGAGGGGAGTTCGAACAGAAAAAAAAAGTTTTGCAAGTGAAGTAAAAAAATGAGTGTAGATAGGAGGGGACTGCCAAAGTCAAAAAATATTTTATCTAAAGATATCAGACGACTTCTGGTATATAATCCCGTGGTGGAGTGCGTATGCAGCGGAAAAAAAGTGTTTCCATTTTTTTGTATAAAATAGTCATACACACTTTCGCCTCCCTCATATCTTATCCATCCATCCAGATGATGGGAGGAGATATTTACGGAAGCTTTTTATGAGTTTCCTCCTTTTCAAGTTGAAGTGGGAGCATAAGTGCTGTGTCAGCATTGTTGCATGACTTGGCGGATAAAGGGGAAATATAGGGATGGAACAAATGAAACATGGAGGAGCCGCTTTTGAAAAAAAATCTTCAACTAGTTCTTTGCTTTCAAAATGCATTGAAGTCTGCTTTATGGAAGGTTGGACCATTTTCGAAAATAAACTTTGAGCACATTTACATATATTATGCATATGCAATCAAATTGAAAAAATATTGTAGATGGTCCAGCACTGAGCTCCACATTTGGTCCACATTTGACTCACTTCATGTTACCCATTATCTCCAAATCCAGTGCAGTTGACAGGCATCACCATCCATCCACTTTACGCCTTATCTTATATCCGTAACCCATTTCAATATTTCAATACCACGAGCACATTCGTGACACAGATATCACGACAGAAGACAGCTCTTTAAAAATCCAGAATCTGGTAAAATGGCGATGACGACATGATAGCTGCAGCAGAGTTGCCCAGCCCAGGTAGGCGAG
Organism: Lepidocyrtus lignorum; assembly: GCA_034696835.1. Classification (NCBI taxonomy): domain Eukaryota; kingdom Metazoa; phylum Arthropoda; class Collembola; order Entomobryomorpha; family Entomobryidae; genus Lepidocyrtus; species Lepidocyrtus lignorum. The sequence goes on from JAQGAG010000240.1 coordinate 4,586, forward strand.
GAAAGAAACGTAAGGGATGTGAGAAATACATCATGGAAGAAGGCGTCAAACCCAGTGAAATGTTATGTAATGGGCTATCATCTCCAGGAGAAATGAGTGAAGTGACCCATATGCAGATGAACACGGAAGAGAAAGTTAAGAGCGTATAAAAATATATTGCATGCAAGCTAAAAAGTGGAAGAAGGTGAGACTGGCAAATTTGTTCTTGGTTTCTCTACCCAGAAAAAAATAAATCAATTTTATGTACTCCTTCTCTCTCCCCCAAAAAACTACGGAGATGGAATAAAAGTTTATTGGTTTGAGATCCATCTCCCACATATCCAATTCTGCTCGGGGTAGGGGAGGGAAGCTAACGCAATGGAATGCATCATAGGCATTAAATACAGTTAAAAAATATAGAGAATGAGATATATCACCCCTAACATACCTAAAAGACAGACCACACACTATGGCATGCCACCACCACCATAGCATCACCTTAACTCCATATCTAACCTACTCATGTGGATACATATCGTGCGATTTTCTTAGAGGGGGGAAAGTGGTGTGAAGTCGGTAGGAATGGATATGGGAGCAAATTGAAAACCTTATTGCATTAGGAATAGTTATGGAGTGGCAGTTCTTTACTTACTCTTTTCATGCCTTCCAGCTAGCCAAACCACCACAGCAAGGAGAAAGATGGGATCATATATCTTCATCTTCCCCATACAAAGCAAGCTGTCAACTGGGCCAAGAAAGTGAAAGGGGAAATGGTCTATTTCCACTAGCAGCTTACACCATAGTCACCCTCATCCTTTTACTTTACAGTCTCCAAACTTAATATAGGTCTATATGTGTTGGGATCTTTTCCGAAATATTTTTTTTCGCGATACAATATAAATATATCCATGTAAATACCAAGAAAGACAACGGGCGGCTTCACAAGAGATAACTTCAAGAAACAAGGGGAAATATGAAGAGAAAAGCGGAGTACAAGAGCGTTCGGGGAGCTTTAAGATTGAATAATGGTTTGTCACATCGCATTACATCATCCGTCCATTTTTTCTCCTCCTCAAATCCGTCATATGAGCTAGTGTACTCTGCTACTTTTGGAGTGCTAAGTGGAATGATAATGACGTGAGAGCATTATTTGATGACGGGAATATGACGAGATGGTCTACTTTATGATGATAAAAGAGCCTTTGAGATCTGATCTAAGATATGCAAGGGGAAAAAGCAGGGCTGACAGTTTAATGACATCCATACCCCTCTACAGTAGAGGTTCGACTGCAACCAAGAACTAAAAATCAGACGGAATTCTGAGAGGAAACTGCATTTTGTTCGGTCTCTCATCCTCGTGACAATATCAATTAGGATTTTATGGTGCAGGTGAGGAGAGATGAGCAAAACTCAAATCGTTCACTCCATTCTTACAAGACACAAGCATTAAGAGTTTCCCCTTCCGCCTTCAATTCGATCCCATTTCCAACTTAAACAGCGACAACCAAAGAATGACAAACTATGGGTTATCCTGAGCGAAAAGGAAGTTGAATAAGATGAAGATGAGTCAGCTTCATTACAGCGTGAGACGGGATTGACGGAAGTTAAATAAAATAGATCGGTGCGTTGTAATGAAGACAGATGAGGGAATATTAAGAAAACGTGAGTAAAGCTCTCGCGAGCGTCTTTGTCAACTATCCACAAATGCCACCACACCGTCATCACATTTTTAGCACCTTTTTCCTTAAGAAAACAACTCACTTCCCTTTTATCCTTTTGGCTCCCATTCAATATAGAAACATGTCACGTAGCCAAACAGACTAAATAAAATAAAAAGGGGAAATAAAAGGATTCCATTGTTCCTGGTAATGTCGACACCCTCTTGTTTCTCCTCCAAAGATGGGAGTGACGGGGAAACATTGTGCGAAAAAGTAATAGCTTGTCCAAGATAGTTTTCTTTGGAGAAAGGGATTTCCACCCAAGTTATTTATATATATTTACGTATTGGAATTGAATATTTCAAGATTTGCAACAATTCCGAAGAACAACAGAATAAATAAAGCTGTAGCTATGTTCGGCAAGCCTTGTGAAATCAGTTTACATTTTTCTTCTTCAAGGCTAATTCGGTCCAATGAATTCCGACTTTCTCCAAGACCCGAAGGGGAAATAAATAGAAATATACCACTGTCCTTTGTTTTATGGTTGATTTTTATATAATTTAATTTGGATAAAGCATGTCGCATTCGTTGATAGGAAAAAGTTCACGAAAGTAAACAAAAGTTAATATCGTATTCATGGGCAAACTTTTTTATAAACATGCCATGTTATAGTTTCCTTGATTCGGGAAACGTGTTCTTTTCTAGGACCATATCAGAATGGCCATAGATGTATAATACATACAAAGACATTCATAGCTCGGAAGGACGAGGTCTACTCTCAATCGCCATTCCTATTTTCATACTCAAGTTATGTTGTAAGTTTTAACCATTGCGTGGTTCGTCTCCTGTCACTCCTTGGTTGTGAGCTGAATATTGATGCTCTGTTCGGAATGAATACATAGCCTTGCGAAATTGCGGGAAAAAATCTCCATCTGTCACTTCTTCCCAATGACATCGATCCTTAGTTGTCGGCCTTTCCTTTGTGAGAATTGAAGTACATATCTCTATTTAGTCATTTTACTAAGCCCACGCAAACATACTAATTAAGGATTATTATACCCAAAATTATAATGACACCAGCTGACTTAATTTTTAATGCCTTAGGAAGTTTCAAACGTTTCATCTTATTTATGTTTGATCTTTGCCCAAGGTTATTAAGTACGACTTGTTGTTCAGTAAATAAATAAATTGATCATAATTAATAGAATAACGTAGCTGAAATCAAAACTACTAAATAATAATAATGATATTAACCATTTTACAAAAATTAAAAGTTTAAAATTGCGAAAAAATCCATTTTTAGTACTTTAAGCAGTGATTTTTCAGTGACTATGACACCCTCAGAAACTAAAATAGCTTGTTAAACTCACCAGTGAAAATGCTTTCATTTGATACCCCACTCAATATACCTTGTCATTTAAAAAAATTAATGACCTTGACCTTTGACCCCCTTCCAGTGATCTGATTACCTCCAACTGCAATACCGTTCTTGCAATTAACCATGTATGGCTACATATAAAATTGAACGAAATTGGTCCATGCGTTCAAAAGTTATCGTGTTTACAGACAGACAGACAGACAGACAGACAGACAGACGGACAGCACAACTAATCGCTATACTAGCTTTCAGCTACGTAATAAATGTGCTTTGAACTATGAAAAGTACTTGCAAGCAAAGGAATATCCGTGTCAGTATTCTTTTGAGTGTACGCCCACATGTCGTGGGAATACAATGTAGCTTAAATAATCAACCCTTTGCTCTTTATATACATAACCTATTACGGTCTATCTAAAATTGGGAAAGAAAATGTGCAAATAATTTTCTACACGTTAAAATAAACTGTTGCTGTAATAAATAATTCCCGTACGCAGAATCCCAACCAATATGTCGATATTACCTAGGTGGCCACATTTGGACTTACCAAACACATTCTCCTTCTCACAAATAAATTATGAAACTCATCCAGTTTCGAGTTATGCCTTTTGTTTTTCGTTCCTTTTCACTCCACCACATTTTCAGAAAAGGGGACCGAAAAACCGCTACAACGTGACTCATTTTTTGTCGTCCCACTTTGCAGCTAAAATACTTTCACCAGAATAAAATGGCTTTCTGTGGGTAGGAATGAGTGAGTGTCAATTCCCGGAATTTCAATATTACTCAAAACGAGTTATAACAAATTCATGTTTCAACACGTTACAATGTATCTACCGACATAGACTCGACTCTAGTGTAGGTAACTGTGAGTGAGACCACACTCAATATCCTTCGAAATAACCTTCACTTTCACTCCACACAAGTTTGTGATCCATATGCCTAATGTTACAAGTTGTTGGAGGAACATAGGTTTTGATCACGTCTATGAGTGTCTGGTCCACGTACATCCTCCAGTACTGTAAGTAGCCAGAGGCGGTACTTGAGAAACTTTTGCTAGGAAAACGAAACATGACCCGTTCAGGAAAACTTTTTTAGTACGAAAATCAAATTTAACTTTCTTCCTGTTTCTCTTTCATCCTCCCCAGCTCGCTCCAATTATTTTCCACAAACTTCACCCAAAAAGATTCTTCAACATTGTTAAAGTTATTTTATGCTGATTTTAAAACACAACTTTATTTCGCCCAAAAATTTCCAAGAAATGAAATAAAATATTATCGTGTCGATATACACTTGAGTTTCGTAAAAAGCTCCAATAAAAAAAATGAGATATGACGGGAATCCCATTCCATGAGATGAATCCAACCGCCGCGTCATATCTCATATGTAAATTTGGCCTATAACTTGCACTAAAGAGCCGGCAAAATGCAGGGCCCCACCAACCCCATCCGTTCCTAATGTCTCGATTGTAAAATCCGTACTGGGGAAATATGTCTCCCCAACAAGCTCTCTTTTTTCATTCCCTCTCCCCTCCCATATCGTCAATGGTGTGGAAGAATCCTCTTAACAGTGGTTGAGAATGGCTGGTGGAGTGACACTGAAATGGGTGATTACCATTTTTTTCACGAGAAAAAAACGTCATTTACTTTTATAGATATTGCAGCCCTTTTTTTCATTTCCCGTTTAGAGCCAGGTGTGACTTTAGCAAAAGGGGAAATTGAACATTTATACATAGGTAAAGGTAAAGGCTAATGGTTATTGTGGAGGTGGAGCGAGATTATGGGATAACTACTTTTTTTAGAGCATTGTCAGCTGTTTTAAATAGGTTAGGAGATATAACCATTATCCCATCCCTGGATATCTGGGTAATGTGCCCTTGACATAGTTACACATAGACAGACTCATCCTTCCAACAGTTTCCAGTGATTCGCTGAAATCCATCATCATTTTTATCTGTTGGTCCAGCTAGGCTATTTTTACGATTATTTCATTTACACTTTCCACCGACGATTTTCAGTCCGTTTATTTTGAACATTTCTCCCTTCACAATCGTCATCATCACTACTTAAACTAGCAATTATACGTAGTTATTACCTATTTTCCAAAAACTCATGAAACTTTCTTTTCCTTCCGAGAGTCCATATATGTGTATCCTCTTAATTGTCTTCACGAGTTGGAGAACGCCCAGTGACAAATCCTCTGTTAATGTCTGAGAGCGCTAACCGGAATGGAAGACATTTCCTGTTCATACTCCATTGAAACTAGGATGCTCCAAAAAATAAGACATCCCCTCAAATGTATTAACTCTTAATGGTTAACATTATCAAACTCAAAGTTGTCCCGATTTTGGCTGGAATTCCAGGAAATAAGTCTCGAGTAGTCAGTCGATAAATCAAAGACTCCACTCATGTCTGTTCAAGCCTTGCTTTCCTCCTTCTCGAAAGAGGATTTTTCCTTGGTAATTTCATTGGCCCTTGTAATACGGGCCAATTTAGCCCAACATTTATTTTGTACATTTTTCTCCTTTTTTGCAAAACTGGAATATCTTTACATGACTCTAATTTGTTCTAAATACGTCGGTGTTTGAACGGTTACCCAAAGGACATTTATTACCAGATCCGCCTCATTACTCCTTTCAAGTCATTGCCTATATGTTATAACATGTGAGGGGATTGCAGAGAACTATAACATTTTCCCCCAAATGATAGACTAATTACACGCATGTAAGATAAGCTTTCTTCTCAATTCCACGGAAAAAGCACACATGTCAAAGAAAACTTCAAATTTGTCTCCCTTCCTCTTTACCAAACTCCCCCTTTTCACTTCCTGTCATTATCATCACATGCCAATTTACGTGTTCATTAAACTTTCCCTTTCTTCCTGTCTCTTCCTATATGATATTATTGAAAAAATCTTCCTTTTTGAAATCCATACGGTTTTTTTTCCCAAACTTTATTAAAACTAACTTCCTTGTTAGTTTAGCAATGCATTATTAAGCATTGACAGTGATATATTACGGAGGATGACTGTTATGCAATGTCCTCCCTCCCAGGCACCACCACCACCACCACCACCTCCATAGTAATCATCATCAGGAGCCTCCTGACATGACAAAAAAGTTGAAACTAAACTAAAGCATGTTTTTTAGTCAAGACTCCATCATTTCCCCCTTTTCTTTTTACTAGTTTATACTTGAGTTTTAAAACGGGGAAACTTCTTCAAAAACGAAGTTCCTTTGGAAAAAGAGAAAGATGAAACAAAAAGGGGAATGAAATTTCTCTCTCTCTTCAAAGTGAATGATTGTGTACACGCCGGAGAAAAGTGAAGTAACAAGAGGAAGGGAACCAAGTAAAGAGTTCTCCCATCTAATGCATAGAAACAGAGTTGAGAGGACAGTTTGACGGTTAATTTGACAGGAAAAGGCTGTGAAAAAGGTTGTCTGTATGAGAAATGACATGGGAAGTGAGTATAAAGCATATATACGTAAACATACATTCCTAAAAAACTGCACTGGGCTCATGCAAAGAAAATTAAGAAATATATCTGCCGGGAGAAAGATTGGGAAGTAAATAATACATATAATATTCAGAAAGGAAAAAATTTTGCATAAGAAAAAAGTGGGTTATTCAACCAAAGCAGTGAACCTTATCGTGAGCGGTAGACGACGAAACAGCTCGAGTTGACTTTTCCTTTCTCCGGAATTCTCCCCAGTTCATACATTCAAACCAGGAACATAAAAAACATAACGCAATGATGGTGATAAAAGAGGTCTGAACAAAACATTATTTTCAAAAGAGGGCGAGTAAAAAATAGAATATAATTGTTACAACGGATGATGGACCAGCTATGTCTATGTGTTGGGTGGTATCATTTGCTTTCATCTTCGTTTCATCACCATCATCATTCCCAGCATAGCAAGTTGCTCATGCGTACAGTTAATTAGACTAATTAGCTTGTGAACCTACACATTTGTATAATGAGCAAGAGACTCCATGCGTGGATTGTCACTGCTCTGATATGCATGCCAGCGTATGTCAAGCTTGGTGAAAGGGAAGTTGATGAAAAAAATTGCTAGTTATCTCCCATCTTTCTCACTTTCACCCTTCACTACTCTCTATGAAAAGTCAATCGTGTCTACAAATGACTAGCTTGCCTTTTGTTAGGCGCTCTCATAATGACCAACTTCTCTTAACTAAAAACTTCCATATTCCACCAGCAAGATTTTCTAAAAGGAAGGGTGGATAGAGATGAATTAAGAAAGGAGGGCTATAGAGATGTGTCCATATAAGGAGTTTATATGAGTGTTAAAGAAAGCCGTAATATTTCAAGGGAATGGCGGATCATCATATACTCGGCTTTTTTGGTCGAATGATGTGAGATGAAGAATGTGGTGGGGAATCAAGCGTGAAAATGAGAATAGGACGCTGTAGACTACTGTGACGCAACATGGCTGTAAGTATGGCCTTGTATTTTCAAGTAATAATTCTTGCAAAGACCAGCCGAGGGACACGTCGTATTTCATATGGTTTGTCATATGCCATTTCTCAGTTTTACACGGAAAATTCCATCATCATCCAAGATCCTCATCCATCCAGAAAGGATTGCCAATAATGTCTAATAATGATTACCTGAGAGCGGAGAACCGGAAACAGAATTTTGTCTTGAGTTGGATCGTAACTTACGTTGTGGAAGCGTATGGCTAGAAGGTTGGAAAATACTTCCGTACAATATTATTTTAGTTTAATTTCTTACCATCCTTATCTACTATATTGTTTGCCAAATTCTTTAAGTTTCTTGCGACTATATGAAGCCTTATTAGCACTATGAATATTATTTTACATTCCTTTCGTATAATAATGATCTCGCAATCTGGGTCGATGGGCTCGGATACGACAATCCATCAACTTTTGTGACAGCAAAGTCTGGAAGTAATAAATTCAGTCTGGAGTCTTGAAATAATTTTAAGCCAAACTTTCTCTTTTTTTATGGAAGTCGCAGCATGTCATCTCATGCTATCCTCGTACAGATAACTTTTCCCCGTTTATTCAAACATCTGCGGGATCTACACCTGCATATTTTTTTATCCACTCAAGGTCACAAAATTTATCTCCGCCGAAGTTCAAGAAGTATCTTAACAAATATTCTACTCTCTCTCTCTATCTTTATGTTTTTATTGCGTATTCCCATCACATAACTTTAGCGCAGCGGTGACTTGCGCTGCTTTATTGATTTCCCTGTACCACAACTCAGAGAACAGGAAATTGGATGAAGGGTCCTAAATATGTAATTAAAATTAAAGCTCTGCTTGATACGGATTAATATAAAAGTTTATATGAATCGGCTACCACTTCATAAGATGTTTGCTGAAGAGGACAGTACTCATATTTTGATGAAGCCAAGGAGCTCCAGAAAATCTATAAATGAGTTGAATACGACTAAAGACTCTTAAAGTGGCTTTTTTAGAGTTGGCTCAAGTCGGAAATGAGTTTTCCTCCTTTATCTCCCAGCCAGAGTGAGTTGATGAAAGGAAAACTATTTCAGTTTGGAGGGAAATGCGTGTCCGCTTATCATATCCAGCTTTCTCAAGTATTTCCATAATAATAAAGTAATTATTAATATGTAATAATTGGGAATAAGAGGGAGGAAAGAATCTGTAGCTGTCCTCTTTTCGAATCCGTAAGCACTTGATGAAACTGTGCCCTTTCTCCAGATGAAGATGAATGGCTGGAGAATAACAACGTTGAAAAGACAACAGAGCCTTAGAAAAACTTTTGCTGAATGAAGTGAAAGCCAAGACAAGACAATGGGTATTGAGAAAGGGGCTTAATCAGCCCTTTTCTTTTTTCCTTCTCCAATCCCTCCTCAACAACAATAAATGTCTTTTCCAAATGTATTTCCAGATTTTTCCTTGGATTTCACTAACGGCCCCTGTTTGAATCCTTATTAAGATGAACAACAAAATCGACAAGAAAAGTTTGTAAAGAATACCTAAGGGATATTTACAAACTTAGACAATTTTGATTTAGGATAAATTTTGGAAAGCTGCCGAGTGCCGACTCCCCACCAACATCTTATCTTCATTGTCACCATTTGTGCATGTTTTTTGTTCTTGATGAGGCTAAATCCATAAAAAGCTTTTTTCCCTTCCAACGACAAACTTTTTTCTTTCGTGGAAATGGAAGCTTTGTCCCAGTATCCTCCTTCTAGGCAGCTGGTGCTTCCCCCGTGAAAAAGGGATTATTTTCATTACAAGCTGCATTATCGTTCATTCCACTTCCCTGGTGCTGCACACTTATAATAACTTCAGTTGCAAAGAAAATGGCAAAGAAATGTGGCTGGCTAACTGCTCTGACGACAGCAAAGGCAAAACCTTGAAAAACTTATCATTGTGCTTGGCATTAGTCTAGTACAGTGCTGAAGTCATTTCAATCTCATTTTTCTATTTATTTCTTCTCCTCTTTTGATGATGAGGATGTGCTCTGAAATGAGCTTTAAAAAAAGATCCTTTTGAAACTCTAGCTGGAGAAAGACACAAAAGGAGAAAGGAGCAAATAGGAAATTTTCAAATTAAAATGCAAATATTCGGAAAGCGTATGCCGGTGCTGATGTCAGCATCCTCCAGAAATGAGAGTAGGCACAAGTTTCCCCCTTTCTAAAAATGGATTAAGGTCGGAGCATGATATTTTTTCTGTCCGGTTTGGAATATTCATTCCAAGCGTATATGCATCTATTAATGTGCTTTGCACAGCACTTGAGTCCGCCACTCCATCTCCTCCCTTTTATTCCGGTTTCCCCAAAGCAAACCCCACTTTACATTGTTCTCATCAGCTTTTTTAATAGATCAAGGCCGCTAATGAAATAATAAAATTGCGTGAGTTTTCCATCTCCCCGAACTACCCGGATAACAAAAAAACGGTTGTTTCCGGAACGCAGAGTGTACAACTACGTAAATCAATTTAGCTCTTGTTTAATTAAATACTAAAAAGAGAAACTCAACATTAACTTGAAAAGACAAAGCGTTTTAATAATGTGTTTAGAATCATTCCGAATAAAGGAGAGAAAGGATAATGAAAACAGAAACGTAATAATTGTTAAAGACCGCCCCCATTACCAATTTAAGTTTTGGGACTGCCTTTTTAAAAGTCGCGTTAAACGACTGCATTTTATTTTATTGCCTTTTATGCACTCTCCAAAACACAATCCCCGCAATGGCTTCACTCTGATTAAAACATATTCATCTTTCGTGTATATGGTGGGGGGAAGGGCACATTACCTTAAAATGAAAATAGTGGTTTTGAGACGCAAGCCATATTAAGTTTTGACTGAGTGACGAGAAGGTAGGCAGGGAGAAAAGATAAAGATGCAGTTTAAAGGAACATTTGGGAGCCTCCTCCCCTCTCATAAATTTTTCTTGGAATCACGCTCCAGAGTCCTTTTTTAACTTTTTATCTTCAGTGAAATAGACTGCAAAAGAGCAATCCTCGCTGTCGAGATGGATATGTGGCCAACTCGGGTTTAAAAATTGAAAGAGTTTTATGTTTGGAGGCGAGGAGGAATCCGGACTCCACAACGGAAACAAAGTCCCGTTATTTTTTACAGCAAAAATAAAATCCCGAATCCCAAATGCCCCTTTTCCCTTTGAATCTCTGCTTTAGCTCATTAAATAGGGTGGTAATGAAAGATTTGCCTGTGGAAAAGATGCAAAGCAGAATAATAACCTGCTTTTCTTGACGATCTCATGGTAATATGCTCGTCGTCGCCAACACCTTTGTCATGATCACCACCATCACGACCACTCCAAAGGAAATGAGCAAACTAAATATTCCTACCTTGGATGAGCATCTCCCTCCAATTGTACTTTCTTATTCCATTCATTCCCAAAATATTTATCATTAGAAAGCCAGCCATAGACTTTACCGGAGACAATTGCAATTCCCCAGAATGGGTTACGATCCTGAAGATGATGAGCTCGTTATAACTCTCGTAACTACCTCAGGAAAATAAATAGTATCCCTGAAGAAAAAAATATAACTGGAGTTTCCTCTGATGAGTTTCATCTTCTCAGGAAATATCTTCTGGAGGAACCGTGTGAGAGCCAGCCCTGGAAACTTGGATGTTTTTTACCAAAGTCATTAGGAGTAATGAGCTAGTTCGTTTCGGAGATATATAATGGCATTGAAAATGGCAAGTTTTTTTTCAAAGGATTCAGAGGAGCAAACTAGTTACACAAAAAGGTTATTTACTAATGCTCCTATTTAATACCTGATTTTTTTCTACGAAGCGAAGTGAATCTTTTAAGGAGATAAAAATACATCCTCACAATTAGACCATTTGCTAGTGAATTATTGACTTGAGTCTTGGCATTCGTGCGATGCAGCCGCAGCAAATACCTGGTAGTGAAACCCTTTTCTATTTTTGTAGAACGATTTGTTTGTTCGAAATTAAACTTGGGGTACATATATACTGCCAAGGCCATAACATTTCTGGGAATGTCGTAATTGCAATTTTTTTCCAATGAAAAATAATTACACCATAATATATACAGCTTATGTTACTCTAATATAGTCGCGAATTGAAGCTAACCTTAGCATTGGCATAGGTATGTGTACTTTTAAGAAGATAAAAGGAGAACCGGATGTACCTCATCCGAAAATTATTTATCGTGCCTTCCAGCATTTTAACCTATTTTTAACGTTTGCAAACATCCAGATTTTTAATAAATGGGGATTGCATCATATAAAACAAAATAAAATTTAAAACTGACTGATAAACACCAACAAACCATATAAATCATTGGTAAAGTATCAAGTAATGTTGTGCGTCTGCTCTGTTCAGTCACGTCGAAACGTGACACTTTAAAGTTCCATTCTGTTCTCCCAATTCATTTTTGCTTTTACATCTCCAAAGTAAACTAGAACTATTTGTGGATGAGGAAAAGTGTCACCAAACCATTTTATCTGTCGTTCCCTACTTAGACCTAGACTTAATTTCAGGCACATTCCCTCTGTATAAGAAACTAGGGAAGAAAAAAGTTTTCTTAAGCTTTGTCTTTGCATGAACGACTCCTACGAAAACTACTTCCCCGATGAGATTTTGAATGTTACGATTACGCCTTATTCACTACTCCCAACTCTCCATCCCACTTTTCCCTGTACGGACGTGGTCTCCTTCTCCCTGGCATAGTTGTTTACTTTCTTGAAGTTTTATGTGGTGAGACCCTGTCCCTGCTCCAGCACCACCAACATCACCACCACCGTCAAATAACGAGCGCTACAACGTCGTCGTTTGTCCTTCTTCAATTCCCATTAATCCTCTGCATTAGCATCTCATCACCATACACCAAATACACTTTCAATCTTCCTGTTGGTTTCCTCCCTCAATCTCCCAACTTTCACTCTTTACATCCATTCCGGAGAAATTAGGTCAAAGAGAAGGAATCATTTTCATACATATGCCTCATCACGCCGTGTGATCATGCAGACTCAAATATTTTGACAATAAACATATTCTTGTTATCTTTCCTCCTTCCCGCTTCACTTCCCCAATCCGATTTCCCTACATTTTATTATCACATATTTTCCAGATTTTTTTAAAGCTCAAAAAACTCCAGATGAAAAAATCACCTAAAAGCATTTCAACTCATGTGATAAGCACATCCAAGTTTTTTCATCGATTTTATCAACATGGGCGGATTATCTCCGTCGCCGTTCCACAGGAGAAAGCAACCCTCTATCTGAATCCCACTGGGAGTAGACAATGTTTGTTCATCTTCTCTTTCTTGAAGCTTATCCTATGACGGTATGAGTTTCAATACATGGACTTGTTTTTCTGACCTAATTTCAACAAAATTCTTCCGCTCCATTCCAAAACCAAATGAATGTAATCCCTTAACCCAACTAAACTACTATAACTTTTTATATCTGTCTAGCATTGTTTACGACTGGGAGAAAAAAAGTGAAAGCCCAGACAAAAAACCGTGTAGTGGGTATAGTATCTAACCAGGAACACATCCGTTTTTCGGAAATAATAAATCATGCTAATCCGATCATATTCGCCACATATTGTTACGCAAACAAGTTATAACGATAGCAAGCCAACCATTATATCATATTATTAGAGGATCTGGGTCTCCGACAGTTTTTTTCTTCTCTTCTCTCTGGAATCTCCCCAAAAAATCGTGACATTGCATATTAGTCTCTCCCCCATATTGTCAGTGAGAAAATCCCACCACCCCTGTGCAGCTAAATGGGAGGGGATAGAATCTAGCACAAAAACAATATGTAACGCAGCATGTTTTTCATTGTCTCTCCCTCACCGGTATAAAATTTACATGCTTGTGATTTCCACTCTCTCTCTCTCTCTCAAATTGGGACAATCTTTTGGAGTAAATAAGTTTAGCATAAAGGGGAGACTCAAAGTATTTGTGGATATTTGTACTTCCCGACGTGCCCATATATACGATGAGCTGTTATTATGGAACAAGTTTCTCCTGAAAACATCCACTTTCCCAGTGTGCATCTCACTTTCACGCAATAATAGTCTTTGTACTTTGACACAGTTTCGGCTCTCCTGGAGGATAAACGTCTGGTAAACAATTCCCTCCTGACTTGAATGATACCGAATGACACGCCTTTATTTCCTCTGGGTCCAACACTACGACCTTCCACGGAGGAATCTTCACCTAGTTAAGATTATTTATCGGATGTGTCCTTATTTTCTAGGTGAACTATGCAAAATATGGATACTCATTATTGTGGTGTTTGCACCTACCACCTTCAAAGTTAAGCTGGCTGTCCTAGTAAAACATGGGGAGGGAAGGAACAATAGAATTAATAATAATGGGCAAATTGGCGTTAAAATGGGAACACGGTTAACGACATCGGCTTTGATGATAATGATTCTACGTGCATGCTACTTTGCAAATGATGTAGTTTCACCTGTCTTCATCAAAATATCTTATTGGAATTCTTGAGGAAAGAGGAGAACAATAAAGAGAAGAAAGCATGCAGATCCTTTCTTTATGCAGCGATAGATGCTATGAGTCTGGTTGGAGGACATACGTGCATTCACATTTTCTCTTTTGAATATTAGCCCATTCCACAAGAAACTTTTTTGATAGCATGTCATGAAAGCGTAAGCTTTCTTACATCTTCATCTTTCTCCAGTCACACACGTGTACTCCACTCATGTCCATGTAAATGTAAAGACTTGTAACATCTTTTACATGTTATGAGATTTTCATCTTGCGATCAGCTCTGGTTTTCTCATTGTCCACCCGTCCGTCTGCATAATAATTTTGAGCCACTGGAAATTCTCCAATTCTGTTTCCGGGAATAGGTTGGTATTTCTAATAGCTCCTCCAAATATGTCCATTTGTTACTAGCCAATAGGTTCATTGGGGTCAAAGGTCAGATTTAACCATTCGTTTAAAATGTGAATTTAGGCTGGTTAGAAATTTTAAAATTAAGTTTTCAAAGTCTGGTAATATTATTATTAGTCAGATCGAGTTTAAAGGTGGACAATTTACAATAGCCTGTAGTAAGTAAATTGTTGTAAGACATGTCGATATACGAAGTTTTCGTTTATTTCTCGTTGTTTCCTCCGACGCTCAAGTAATGTAACGCTTGGTTGGGTAAGCAAAAAAGAATTTTTTTGAGTAAGTGCAGAGGAAGCTGACTACAGAGAGAGCTCTTTCTTTCCACCTTTCCCCTTAAGATTGGGAGAGAAAGTAAGTGAATTTAGGTCATGTAATTATTAATGACACGGAAGAGGGCCTACGACTTTTTTATCCATGTTCTTGGTAAATAAATGCGCTTTATTACGTACCTGCAAGGTATGTATTGGTTTTGGCACTTGTCCGTCTGTCTGTCTGTCTGTGCGCGCTCTAGCGTCTAAACGCGTCAACCGATTTTATTCAAATTTGGCACACATGTACCAATGGTAAATGGGAAGAACCCTATTGTTTTTGGGGTCATTCGG
>JAQGAG010000241.1:0-19549 GCA_034696835.1 Lepidocyrtus lignorum
ATATGACTAAGTAAGACAATGAACGACTGGTGACTTAATTACCATAATTTATTTTACTAATATTATGTATGAAGGTTCCACTTCCAAGTATACGGAGGGAGGCTATGCAATAACATGCTAACTGATGCAATTATATGCAGCATCTTATCTTCACACACACTAGAAGGCGACCGATTGGGATCGTTGGCCGTTGGTAGTTCATGTGTGTGGTATATCCAGGTAAAAATAGGTCCTGTTTTACTGCGACATTTTTGTCATTTGTCATCATCATTAAGCCTATGTATCTTTCTTTCCATGCGTATTCCTTGATCTGCCGTTCATCAAGCCATTTAACTTATAGAGCCATATAGACTTTTATGGAAGAAGGAAAAAATATCTGTTGAAAAAATCTTTGTAATTAAGTCTTTATTTGACTGTCAGTAATTTTGACTGTCAGTAATTCAATATTTTTAATAGGTGGAAAATTGTATCTTTTTACAGGTCGTATTCAGCTGCGTTTAAAGTAATAATTTGGTATTTTATAAATGAAACCATTTTACGTGACAATTTGAGATGGAGGCTGAAATGAACTGATGATGATGATTATGATGATAAGGATTAAAGATGATGCCACCCAAAGTGTTACGTTTCCTTTGCATGCATTTTTTATGATGGATGCGTCCTTCTCCATCAAACATCATTTTCCTTTCGCTTGCGCTTGGCTTTGTTGCATCTTTTTTTTAGCTTGGCTTGGCTCTTGGCTTGCTTTGTTGCTGGACGCTGCTGCTGCTGGACCAAGCATAAAAATGCACTTCGAGCTCAGGCTATTCCTAACTATGCATTCACGTTTAACCATTGAGTGTATGGAGGGGAGAGCCAAAATAATGCGTTTGAAATGATGATGAGGATATGGGTGCTGCGCGTGCATCCCATCCAATGTGCCTTTTGTAGCAGATGAGATGAGTGCATTGAAAAGGATAGAACCAGTCACATGCGGACTTTTGGAGGAGTTAGTTTGAGAAATCTGTTTGTTGTTTTTTTAATTAACCGTTGGCTAACTGACGTTTAGTTGAAGGGGAAGTAGGTCAACATTTAAACTGCTTTGATAGTTAAAGTGAAGTTGGTTAACTTGTCTCGGTTGGTCATCTGATCATCTGTTGGGGTGGGGAGAGTTGGTGTGGCTTTGAAAGTTTTAAGTGTAGGATTCCTACAGAGGGAAGATAATAGTTAATTAAAATTAGGCGTGTTGGTTAACGAAAGTTAACGATAGTTAAAGATGAGTACGAAAATGAAAGTGATGAGCAAGCAGCGGCTGGACGATAAGAAGTTCAAAAGGTGGACGAAGAAGTTGAAGGATAAGAAGCAAAGGGACGTGGATGAGGTGAAGGAGGAGACCGTGCTCCAGGATGGGGAGGATGAACTTCAAACATTGGGAGAGGATGAACCTAGTAAATGTATGAAAATATTTGAAAGTGCATAATATTTTAAACAACAAACAAGAGCATTTCATTCATGTCGGAATTGGAAGCATTATTTTGATCTTACTTTGATTTGCTAACTTTTTCAGTACCTGGGACCGCAACTGGAGCTGCTGTATCCGTTTCTGATAAGGCATTTAAATCTCTAAACTTATCAGACCCTACGCAGAGGGCTATTGATAAAATGGGATTCACGCAGATGACTGACATCCAGGCAAAAACTATTCCATATCTGTTGGAGGGCAGGGATTTGGTTGGGGCTGCGAAAACGGGGTCAGGAAAAACTTTGGCGTTTTTAATTCCTACTGTGGAATTAGTCTGCGAAAAATTAAGGTAGCATAAATTATAAATCACATCACAAATAAACACTGACTAAATTAAATCTTCATCTAGTCTAAATTTTGAATTGGTTTACTAAATGTTATTTCTGGGTGTTTGTAGGATGCTTCCCAGGAACGGAACGGGGGCAGTTATTATTACACCAACGAGAGAACTCGCTATGCAGATTTTTGGCGTCTTAAGGGAAGTGATGGAAGAGTACCCTGCGCAAACATGTGGATTGGTAAATATTTAGTTTAAATTCAGTCACATCAGTCCCCAGATTGATCAAAGAAGGCATGGGTAATAAACTTTTGAATTTTGAACTTATTTTAGGTAATGGGTGGAGCGACTAGATCTGCGGAAGCTCAAAAACTTGGAAAAGGTGTTACTATACTTGTGGCTACTCCTGGGAGACTTCTAGATCATCTTTCAAATACACCAGAATTCTTGACGAAGAATTTACAATGTCTTATAATCGATGAGGCGGATCGTATTTTACAAGTTGGGTTTGAAGAAGAATTAAAGCGTATAGTTACTTTGCTGCCCAGTAAGTTCTCAGTTTTTAATTTGAACATCAACAATTTATCATGTACAGAATTGTACAGAGTCCTAATTGTTTGTTTGTCATTCTTATTATTTCCAGAACGAAGACAAACAATGCTTTTTAGTGCAACTGCATCCAAGAAAATAGAGGAAATAACGAAACTAGCCTTGAAGAAAGAGCCGATGTATGTTGGCGTTGATGATACCAAGGATTACGCTACTGTGGAGGGATTGGAACAAGGTAATGTTAATGTTATATTTTTAAAAAATTTTGATAGTTTTATTTTCTGACGAATCTGATGTTATTAATTTTTTACCATACTTCACAAGATCCCATTGTAACATTGTAAGCTAATTCATTCTTTTATTTGTGCAGGATATATCGTGTGTCCACCAGACAAGCGTTTCTTGTTCTTGTTTACATTTTTGAAAAAGAATAGGAAAAGGAAGGTCATGGTTTTCATGAGCTCATGTTTAGCTGTGAAATTCTACCATGAATTGTTGAATTACATTGATCTACCTGTCGCTTGCATTCACGTAAGTTTAATTGATTATGATGGTTTAATGGTTTATCAATAACTCATAATAATATATGATGATGGATTCAAGACATGAGAGAAGTTTAACTCATGATTACGCTCTTTATCGTAATGTTAACAGGGAAAACAAAAGCAAGTGAAACGAACAACTACTTTCTTCCAGTTTTGTCAAGCTGACAGCGGCATTTTAATTTGTACAGATGTTGCAGCCAGAGGGTAATATAAAATTTTAATGGCCAAACGGTATATATCAGAGTCAACATATTTATGTGATTGATGATTAATAATAACTGAAACATAATAATTGAATTATGTTACAGGTTGGATATTCCAAAAGTAGATTGGATTGTGCAAGTTGATCCTCCAGATGATCCAAGAGAATATATCCATCGGGTTGGACGAACAGCTCGTGGTGTTGGAGGTTCCGGCAAAGCTCTGTTAATTCTGCAACCAAACGAAATTCTTTTCCTACGTTATTTGAAAGCCGCCAAGATCCCTGTGAGTGAAATAGAAGTTGACTGGAGCAAGGTGGCAAATGTGCAGGCTCAGTTGGAAAAACTAATTGGAACAAACTACTTTCTAAATCAATCTGCGAGAGACGCCTACAAATCCTACTTGAGGGCATATGAGTCGCATGGTTTGAAAAATATATTTGACGTTAATCAGCTTGACTTGAAGGAAGTGTGTAAATCATTTGGATTTACTCAGCCACCTCCATGCGATTTGAGCGGTCTCGGTAAAAGAAAAAGGGATCGGGATGACCCTAAATCTAACAAAGCGAAACCGTTTAGGAAACGGCATCGTCCCGGTATGAATTAGAATAATCGCAAAATATATTATTTACGTTTTTTATGACTTCTTTCATTGTAATTCGTTTATTTTATTTTCAATAAATTAATGTAACGTTCATAGTTGAACAATATAATTAACTGTTTCTTGATTAAACCAACCAATATTTAAAAATTCACTAGTATAAGTGTACATAGATACTTCATATTAACAAAAGTCAGCCTTTTAAAATTGTAGGAATATAGTATGGCATCATTGGCATGTATATTACATCATAGTATTCATACATAATCTACATAAGTAATAGGATAATCTGCATTCACTTTGTTATCAGAACTCTTCATCCAGCTCATATCCAGTTTCCGAGATCCAATTTTTATAGGCTCCAACTTTCGTAAACACTGAATATTGATTGTGATCACAAAGACGTGAGGACTCATCTCGATTCCCATGACTTACTATTCCCTGAAGGTACATTCTTTTGTACGGAAATTCTTCTTCAAAAAACTGACCAGAGCCACTGTCTCCATTGCATACCGAAGTGCCTAAATAAGACAAGCCACATAAGATACCACAATATAATCATCCTTAGTTGGCTTTATAAAAAAACAGTTTTTGTTCAAGCATTCTTACCATTTGTGTACCCAGCACAATACTGAGTAGTACTATGTTGTATTCGAGAAATTTCGAAACACTCCCTATAAGATACCACCGGAAGTCCTGCCTCTTTCAATACTTTTGAAGGCTTGCCAGTCTCATCATACCCGAACCCAACAACCTATAAAAATTATCAAAGAAAATATTATAGACACTTTGAAGAATAGGGGATCATATCATCACCAATAATTTTGCATTTACTCACAGTTCCAACACTTCCTGGACTAAGGTGTTTAAGCTCAGTATGTCCTCCTTCAGTGGCTGGATAGCAAGACGGACGAACGTAGTCCGATACCTCGATCTGTCGCGACAGTTGGATGATTGCTATGTCAGCCTCAAAGTTGGCTGAGTTGAATAATGAGTGTACAACAATTTTGGAAACCTTCAGGGTGAAAGCGAAGATAATTATAGTTAGACATGTTTTACTTTCTAAATTGTTCCAATTCTACTGTTAAAAAACAAATGCTTCCTTCACTTACATCAAATATTTGAATGTCATCATCCAAGATATTTTTGTGGTAGATATTGCTTATCGCAGCCAAAGCTACCTTGAATAACGAAGGATTCCTAGCATTGCCTTGTCTGTCTGTGACACAATGGGCTGCGGTAATCAGAACCCTTTTCGAAACCAATGTAGATCCACAAATATAAGTGTAATTATGGTTTCCAATGTCGATGAATATTAGACCATGCCATGGCCACTTTGCCCCATCTGTCTCCCTTCCGTTCACTATATGTCCGATGAAGTCACTTTTTGGGATGCCACAATCTGAATCATATAAAAAAATTCACGTTAAATTTATTTCTTAAATCGAAATGCAAAAAAAAATATGCATTTAAACGAGTGGTTAGAAATGTTCACCTAATCTGCAGTCAAAGTTCCGATTGCTTAAACTCCATTCTCCACCGGGTTGACACTGTTTTATTACTGATGCCGTTGATAGGAGTGGCCTGTAGTAACGACTGCATCTGAATTCCGCCTTAGAGCCTGGGTACATAGGTTTTTCGCATGGAACTGGTTTTGAAGAACCAGTTGTCCAGCAAGATACTTGGACGCCCTATTTAATAAAATAATTTCATAATAGAATTTTAAAGCCCACAGATCTTCCGTACACTTAGCGTGAGTAATACTTATAAATTCAATCTCCAGTATTATGAGTACGTTTTGAGCTTTTATCGGTGAACACAGCAAAGTCCCATTTTTATCCTTGAATTTCTCTCCAAATGAAATGGCAGTATTTCTTTCCCCTTCCCCAATCACTTGTGAAATGGGCCTCGGTGTAATGGGGTAACTGTTGGGGCTATGAGTTGAGGTTAAAGCGGCACTTGAACTTGAAGAAAGATTTCTTCTCTCAGAAATCTGTATATTTTCCTCATTAATTTTATTGTTCATGTGGTTGCATTGAAATGACTTGAGCTCATCCGTCCACTCCCCCTCCTCTTTGCAAGTTATCACGCAGTACGTAGATGGAGATTGAATGTCAAAATGCTGACAACTGAAAATTGCTTGCGTTCCCGGAAAATGAGTGTGGTCACAAGGGATGCGGGATTTCACTCCAGGAGCTTTGCAGTAGACTGTTGCACCCTGATATTTAAACAATCAGGGTTGGAAAAATTGGTAAACGCAAACTTATCATTATCATTCATGATACTTTAAATATCCAACTAACCGGAGGCGGAAACACTGGAGCACAGTGTCGCTTTAGTGGAGTCACAGCAGTCGAAAACTTATAGATGCTTCTAAGAACTTGGAGGGAATCTGCGGAGAAAAAATAATCAAATGCAAAAGGTAACAAATATTCCATCAAGCTAAGTGTCAGAGATTTTAGAGGAATCTCTTACCCGAAGGCTTGCAGTGCTTGCACATTGGCTGTAAAATACACGAATTACTACTGCAATTTGGGGAACATTCGCACATTTTACTATCCTCATCCGATCCATCGTCACAGTCCTCATTTCCATCGCACCTTCCTCCAAGATTTACAGTTTGGCCTGTTGAACAAATGAAGGAGCTCGAACCATGCCTAGAAAATTCAAGAAACGTTCAAAGTAAATATTTTTTTTCAGGAATGATAGAGACTTAAATATCTTCCTTATCCTGTCATAGGACTTACTTCAACTGCTGTAATATCCAGTTCAGATTACTTCTAGACGCGACAAATGAAACGAAGTACAAATTGCTTTCACAGGAAAGTCCCAAACTTTCAGTGACTATCCCAGCCAAATGCCACTTTCCTTTGTATAATGTCACCACAGCCGCCCCATTGTGGAAGCAAATGTTTGCCAAGGGCCTATGTCCCTTAACAGTCTCCAAATAAGTGAAATTCAAAAGCTGGTTCAAATGGGCGATACTTTTGCTATATCCATTCCCACCGTTCCCCACAATCGATCTTACGTCGAGGGTACTCTCCACAGCATTTGTTGAGACACCACACGGAGAATCTGCTTTTATTAACAAGGGTGAGGCATTGGATCGTGTTAGATCTTTTTGTAGCTTGGATGTACAGAATTCTGGTGACAGTAGACCAAAATTATCCTTGTCCGGATGAAGCGCACTTTTAAAGTTGCCTGATCCCGTGCGAAATCCAGTGATCATTAAGTGTTCATTAAAAAGGGAGCTATTGCTTCGATCGAAGGTGCCCTCCGGGAGAATGTCAAGGCAAAGGGGTCGGGCAAAAGATGTGTATTGGATTGGATTTTTAAGGTGGACAATTGCATAATCATATTCCGTGTATACGTCGTATGACAAAGAATGGGGCTGGATGTGGGATATCTGGAAAATGGAAAGTAAAATATACGTCTCTTTCACACTCGAGATTTCTCATGATTTTGGGTAAAAATAAATAAATGGACAGAAATTAATCACCTTAAGAAATTGGGTGTGTTGATCAGCGACAAATGGTGACTTTGACTTGAGTCCTACAACAACCATAAAATGGTTTGGGGAATAGGAATCCAATCGAATTCCTCCAAAACCATCACTGGACCACAGGAAATTTCCCTCTGTAAAAATGTAATTTCGTGATCATGAATGGAAACGTGATCGACGTGATCGATCATAAATATGAATCGATTTTTTCTGCAATATGCTTACTAATTAAGACAGTAGTAGGTCCCAAAATAACTCCATGACCATTGCCGGCCGGTCTGAAGTCGCATTTTGTCGACTGAAAATATAGAGTAGCTGTCCATGGGGCTTGTGCCCTGTGGTCATGTTGTGAAAGGAAACTGTCAATTGTTCCGCATTCTAGAAATTTTTTAAACAAAACATTTTATTTCACAATTCCAGTAATCACACACCATTGATTTTATAGCTTAAAAACTGAAAATAATTTTTTATACCTATCTCTCCATTTGCGAATTGCAGTTGAAATTCGGAAAGTATCACAATTATCACAGTGGACAATACTGCCCGGAACCACAAATAACCCTTTTTCGATCCCATTTAGATATTCTCAAACTGGAGTTCTAGCGCTTTGCAAAATGTGTTTTTTTATATATATACACATGAAACTTCCACGTCTATGCAGTAGACTCTGTTCATAGTAGCTTCAGTTCCATAAAAATAGAAACCTCCGAAATAGCTAATTTCGGTTTTCGGGGCAGTCTGAGACAATTGGATTGTTCGATTACGTATTGATTTCAGCTTGAGATCACATTTTACGATCACATATTTATTGCAATTCACGTGTTTTACATGGCACCGCACCAGCACATCTTCCAAGATTTCGTAGGTACACAACTTGCTCAACTTATTTTTGACTTCTGGAGAATATTGTTCTATTGAATTTCACATTACCAAATTATCATTTTTTCCATTACGTTATCACTGCTTAAACAATTCCGGTGTGTATAAACTTCATACGCTCCAGTAATTTGCAGTAACTCTACTCATGAGAAAAGCCACAAAATTTGCTTCCACTATCTGACTTATCATCATTTTCATCCTCAAGCAATTTAATCATTCTTCCATTCCTTGCCTTTCTTGCAGCCTTATTCCAGTTATTCCGCAGTTGCAATCAGCCATTCTATCATCCAAAAATGCTACAATAAAATTGTTCCTTTTAAGTCGCAGTGGAAAACACAGAATAAGCTGGGGAAGTATCATCTCTCATGCATACAAGTTCTAGTTCAGAGTTAATTATCTTCTTTAGCTGAAAGACGATGCTGAATAGTTGATAGAGCTCAGCACGATAATAAATATACCTTCGTAATTTTAGTCGATTTATAAACAAAAAAGTATTCTGATATTTAGATCATGGGAAAACTTTTGCCGTTTTTGCCTTTAATCATCCAAAAATTGACTTGATAGGAATAATTGTTCACGCAATCTTCTTAATTTCTTCAAACTGACCACTAGTTTTGTATTACAAAATGCTTATGAGTTGCAGTTATCCCATTTTACATTCATCCCTTCCTTTCTGAACTCTTCTCATTAACTGACAGTCCTGATGCAAAGTTTTGTATTCATACCTTTCAGACTATGATGATATAATGATGATGCTGATGGGTTATGCAGATAATGCAAAGAGATTCCCGATTTTTACATTTCTTCTATATTTAATTGGCATACTACTGTACATGTAGAGGATACAGCACATTTATCATTTTTAATTTATGTAAGAGTCATTCCGTCACTGTTCGGTTCTCTTGAGCTTGCATAAGACAATAGAAGAGTGGACGTTCCTTATCAAAATTATAAATCGTTTCTTGCTCTGTAAATGTTTTTTAGTTGAAGTTGAACTATAATATGTTATGGATGCTATTTTTTTTACATGCAAAGTCAAGTACCTATTCCGTACTCTCATTATTTTGTAAAGAGTCATTAATTGTTGTTTTTAAGCAATCGTTTTATGGCATCTCGATCTCCCCTCGTGTCTGTTGGCTACCACAAGCAAATCACAATCACGTATAATTCCACCGTTCTGTAGTTTGTTCGGTGACTTTGTGTGGTCATGGTCATCTTCTTGTGGCGAAATCTCATACGCCAAATTATTTTATGGGGTTCGCAACAATTCTCAAAAGGGAGTAAAGTTGCATCTTTGTATGTTATAAAGATATGAATAGCAGAATAGGTACGGAAGAAAACTTTTTAGTTTAGTAGATGTGGATACAATTTGGCAGCATCGAGCGATCTGGTTTTATTTGTGACTACTTGTATTTGCCATTGTGGCACTTTATGCAGAAGTTTTTAAATGTGCCAAAACATCATTTCATTCAACAACTGCAGCTCTACCTGTCTGTCCATTTACGGCAAAAATAGATGTATGAGAATAATTCATCGTGTGACATGACATGCCACACGTGCAACATGCAACTCAGACCTGTTCGGATTGTTTGTAATTTCTTTCATATTGAGTTTCTTTAAATGAACTGAAATTGAATATCTAATGATTCCAAGTAAAATCATTGACGTCATCAGTCAGCGATTATTAAAGATAGGAATGCATTTATATTTTGTGTTTTGTGTTTACGTAAACAAAGCTTGCTTATTAACGCCAACAAAGTCTAATCTAAAGTCATAAAATCCAGTTTTTTCTAGCAAATTGTATATATTTTGTTGAATCTATTGGACTTCACGCTAAGATGGGACCCGAAAGATAGAAAAAATGCAGTTCAATTAATAATCCTGTTTCTGCCCCAAAATGATAAATAATTACCTGTCTGAAAAATACTGTCTGTTTGGGGAAAACAAAAATTTGCTTAAAACTTCTTCGATTCTTAGTTTATTTAAACTTTTATTAGTGACAAGTTCTTTGTCCATTCTAGATTAAATATGGTTTGTATGTATGAGATTTTGTTAATCCTTTAACTGGTTCAACATTCAAACATCGTGGATTTTCTTTATTACTAATGAGTACTTTTTCCACAGACGCTTCATCAATAAAATAATTATAGCTCGAATATTCGATGGTGGTCAATAAAACAATTTTCATACCTTCATACGTATTGTTTTTATCAAATTTATTACGTAGCTGAAAGCTAGTATAGCGATCAGTTGGCTGTCCGTCCGTCCGTCCGTCCGTCCGTAGGCACGATAACTTTTGAACGCGTTCACCAATTTTGTTCAATTTTTTTATCTTGGTATAGATCGTTAATAGGAAGAACGGTATTGCATTTGGGGGAAATCCGGTCACCGGAAGGGGGTCAAAGGTCAAGGTCATTAACTTTTTTAAATGACAAGGTGTATTGAATGGGGTATCAAAAGAAAGCATTTTAACTGTTGAGTTTAACAAGCTATGTTTGTTTTCTGTAAGTCACGTAGTCACTGAAAAATCACTGCTTAAAGTGTCAATAATTGAGTTTTTGGCAATTTT
Organism: Lepidocyrtus lignorum; assembly: GCA_034696835.1. Classification (NCBI taxonomy): domain Eukaryota; kingdom Metazoa; phylum Arthropoda; class Collembola; order Entomobryomorpha; family Entomobryidae; genus Lepidocyrtus; species Lepidocyrtus lignorum. The sequence goes on from JAQGAG010000241.1 coordinate 10,624, forward strand.
AAACATTAGTTTTTTGTAAAATGGCCAGTATCATTCCTACTATTTAGTAGTTTTGATTTCAGCTACGTTATTCTATTAATTATGATCAATTTATTCCTAAAGATTTCATATCATATGTTTAGTTTTTCTCAAAACGAGTACCTAAATATTTGCGCCAGCAAAAGTGGCTGAAACGACACCTACGACCGACCTACCCTGATTTCTCGGGCAAAACCTTTAACTTCAATAAAACGTTTAAATAACCCTATACATGTCCTTGCACAATTTATTTTCGTTCTCTCAAAATCAATTTATGCGGCTTCGGCATAGCAATAATGTTGGAATTGAGTTGCTCCGTGGTCAACTTTGGAGAATTGGGATCCGGCTCCACTGTGAACGCTTGGAATATTCCGGCAATGAAAAGAAACAATTCATCTTTTGCAAGAGCCTCTCCAATACAAACTCTCTTCCCGAATGAGAAGGGCAATAGCGCCTCGTGCTTGATCACTTCATTCCTCTCATTGAGGAACCTCGTCGGTCTGAAGTTTTCGGGATCTCCCCATACCTCAGGATCGTGATGAATGCCCTGAAGGTTTGCAATCACCCATGTATTTTTAGGTATTCTATGCTCCCCAATCATAACATTATCCGAGAGTGTTTTGTGGACGAGCCCGGTTGGAACCAGAGAGGAATATCGGAGCATTTCTTGAATCATCGCTTCGGTATAGGGCATCCTTAAATAAAAAAAAGAATTATCTTCATTTCACATTAATTGTAAACTAAGCGTAACTTTACAAACGCCACCACCCAATAAAAATAGTCATCTCATATTTCCACATCATTTTTTTCACTTATTCAACCATGCAGTGATTGAATTGGCATTGCCATCTCATTCGAAATCTTTACCTCTTACGATCCTCCAAAGTCACCAATCGGACTCCTATCACTCTGTCGATTTCCTCTTGAACCTTGCTTTGTACTTCCGGGAACAATGCCAAATATAGTAGCGTATATGTTAAGCCCGTACTCGACGTTTCAATTCCTATAGGAGTTGAGAGGAATCGAATTTTATTTTGCATCATTTGACAACATGTTAGGCCTATTGAGGTTTCTAATTTTTAAAGCTGACGATTTATGTGACCTTTGCAAGTTTACGAGGAGTAGGTATCAACAGATATGCCAATAACGTCAATTATATGTCTGAATGTTTATCTTTACCTGCTACAAATAGATCTAGCAGGGTTGCCACCAAAGTCTCCTCTGTAAAAAAAAGAGAATAAACAAGGATGAGAAAATTAGGTTGCACATGTCCCATATAAAATATATTAGTCAGAAATAGAATAACGTAGATCAAGAGAAAGCATTATTATTATTTTAATGACCGTGAATAAATTATGCGACCTATTTTGTACTCGATTTGGATTTGGATTTGGAAAAAATGATCATGCATGGGACAGACAGACAGCTACAATGATTTCTTTACACAGATTGACAGCTTCGTAATAAAATTCCTTGCTGACACCCAATAATATCCTTGAAAAGTTTATGTATTTGAAAGCAGTGTCATTCAGCGTGTTTTTAATGCTCGATTTTTATAATCAAGCCAGGGTGACTATCTTTATGACTTGTTACCGTTTTGGTCTAATGACATTTCATCAATTTCCCTGAAAGAATGCGATAAGTAAAGAGGATTTACCATCGATAGGTTTATATATCAAGTTGTTTTGAATAGTTGGGGGCTGACAATAATAGCGGAAGCCAAAGCTTGTACCAAGAGGTCATTTATTTTGTTGGGTGGAGTTGGCGGAATTGGAAGTAGTAAATGACACATGACAAGTCGTTGGCACTTGTGTACATCTACGCAGTTTGAAAAGTGCCAACTGAAAAAAATCCAAAGCGGAAGGAAGGAGCTTGAGTACAGGAATTTTAGGAGAGTATTTTTTTCAATACCAGCTGCCTCTCTCAAATTTACTATTTTACATTCACATATTAACCTAAATTAGCGGAGGCTATCGAAATAAAAAAAATCACTTCTGCCATTTCATAGCCTTAGCCTTACCTCCTCTCTCCTTATAGAAACTCGAAGATTGATCGGTAGTCCTTCGAATCTCGTCGATAAACACATCAGTAAAATGTTCCGCCTCACCCCCATCATATGAGGCTAATCGGCCCTTGACGAATTTTGTCAAGAACTCATACGTCAAGGGCATACACTTCATATATTCCTCCCAGCCAGAAAGCTTTGGGAAGTAGTCCTTAAGCCAGGGAAAGAAGAAGACGAAGCCACGAAATTCCAAGCTCCTTAATAATTTAAGCAGATCATTGGAGTTAATTGGAAAATTAAGATCACACGATTTAATGTGTAAATTAGCCCATGCATTTTGTTTGAGCCAGTTATACTTGGAATAACTTACTTATGAATACTTTTGACTATATCTTGTAGTATGGGATCATCGTGGGAATACCGTTCCCCTGTTACAATAGACCATAGCGAGTTTAAAACTGCTATGTTGAAGCTCGATTGGGTGGAGATGGGTTTTCCAACGTCTCTTCTAAATCTTTCGATGAGTTCCACAACTTCATCCATGACTAAGGTCTCCATAGATCGCTTACCAAAGCCAAAGTCCTTCAAGTGTCTTAGGGCAAAGCGACGTTGCTCTTGCCATTCTTCTCCATCTTGGAATAAGATCCCTTTGGAGTAGGAAGTGTGAAAAGAATTAGAATTTTTGTTAGCTTCAGGTCATTTTGTTATATTTAGAAAGGAAGCTACCTCTAATGACTCCTCCGGTACGGGCAGCAGCGCCGTGTAGTTTTGGCCTTCCACAAACCTCCAAGTTATTCCACGCTTCCCTAACTAGCTTGTAGTCGGTGAGGACAATGGCTCTGAAAATACAATTATGTGATCACCACAGCCTAATCCGAAATACGAATGACGTTTTAGGCTGTTTAATGCCGTATTAAGGTCATATTTACCCACTTACGGGTATGGTCCCATCATTATGGAATATACTTTTCCATATTTCTGTCGGTAATTACTGTATAGCATTCTTCTAGGTAGGTCTTTTACACGTGAGTGCCACATGAACTGTGGTAAATTTCCAAGCAATGGAAATTTGAAGGGTCCTAATATGGAAAATGCAAGCATGAAAGGTATTGCATGAATTGCTATTTTACACTACACTGCAAGAATTGTTGGTTGTTTCATTGTTACATATCAGACCAAACTTTAATAATTCATAATTTATAAAAAAAAAAGTCAAAAACAATCTTTGAAGTCGAAAGCAGTTTCATACCATCCGGATAATTCTTTGGTTTCCTGTTGATAAGAAATATGTATGTCCCGAGCAATACGACGAACAAAACGGCCAATTCGACGAGAGCCATTTTGAAAGTTGTATTCCAATAATTTTATTGTAAAGTCATTAAATATAGTAATAATTATGAATAGCTTAATCACCAGCTATTACGCCACCAACATTTGACACTTTGTCTTCCTCCTTTGATGTAACAATAACATGTGTTGATGTGTTATGTAATACACCTCATTGCTTTAATGCTTTTAGGCGAACTGGAACTCCTCCACATGAGGCAGAGATGTGGGTGAACATTGAATACTGCATCATCGTTGCATGAATATCTTTGTCATGTGTATGCAATTCAACTCTTCTGGTATTGCGTATATTTTTAATCATGCTTTTCCTGCAGTCCAGTACTTTCTGTAGTTTCATAGTTGGAAAAATCACTTCCACAATTTGTCTGCGATGTGGCAAAGCTAAGTAGGTAATAATACTGCTGCTGGTAAAATACTGAGGTTTTGCTGGTCTTGAGTGCGCGCTTGAAACAATTTCTTTGTTCATCATATCTTATCGTAATAGGTATTGGAAACATTATTCTGAGACAGTTGTCGCGATTTACTTATCCTTACCAATTCTGTTTTCAAAGGAGTATAAAATACAGTTGACTGTATAGTTTTGTGAAGCATGAAAAGTACAAACATGAACTAGTACGTACGTATATGAATAGCCCTACCAAAAGGTTTTTATTGCATTCACGCTCCGTATACGACGCGATGGAAGGCATATCGCACAAATCATCTCTCAGAGGTCAACGGTAGTACATACGCCAAATGTCAGACACGTGCCGTTATCAATATGTTCAACATTATCTTCCTGGTATTTTCCCATTAATAAATGTCGTGTCATGATGATGATGGGATGAGAAAATGCTTTGTAGCATGTTATACTCTATTAACATGCCTAATAAATTGCTACCTTTCTCCAGCATTGAAAACTCGGCTTTTCAACAGATGCTATGAGGTATGAATATGAATATTGGCGTATGAAAAATAAAGTATCACATTCCTCCACCACTAAAGAAAGTTACTTTCTTCAAAAAATAATTTATTTGGTCCCCGATCTCTTCACAACGAAAATACATATACAAAGAACAAGTAGTCATATAATAACATCCAAGTAACATTACTATTACATAGACTGTCCCGTGAAATGAATAAATCGGCTTGCGCTGCGAATACACGGTTTGTACAAATATAAGTACAATTAATCATAAACCAAATATCCGTGTCGTTCACAGAACTCAAGAGTAGAAACTGTAATCTATCAATTTGCTTTCTTTTTGTGTTAGACCACACCAACTCTATCGATCCTCCTGAAGTGTTCCCATCAATATAAGAATATATATAAGTCACCCATTTTTCACTTCACAAAAGCTTTCTCTCTATTAATAAATGTTTTTATAGAAAAATCGAATCCTGTAACGGTATAACTAAAAGGAAAAGTTTTTTCGTTGTTTACAAGAATCAGAGAGTATTCTATTACAGAAATATGATATCTTATCAAATATGTAGTTTCAAGACAATTATGGAGGTAAATAGGTTTATGCACCGTATTTCGTCACAGTATAGGGAAAGGCCTTTTTAGCACAGTTTATAATACATTTTGTGTGAAATAGTCGTGTATAGTAATTTAAGTACCGTATTTTCAAAGTATATCGGTACATCTAATATTTATACATAGAAGATTGATATAGATATGCACTTAAAATGATTCAAGTTTGATGGAATCTCATTAGTACATAAATTTTACGTTGGTGCTCAAGATGTTTCAAAATTAGGTATTTATATGAAATTGGAGTTTTGCTTTAGTATATTTGAAGTGCTACATTAGTAAAATGATCGTAATTATAGTGAAGAGTAATAAGATGCTCATACAAAACTGCTGTATACTGAAACGTAAAGAAGACGTCAGTCTAGGTAAGACTGCTGTTAAATTTTATGTAAGAAAAATCCGAACCTAAAAATAGTCGAAGGAGAAACCCGAAATACTTACAGGGTTTAATGAAGCATGATTAGCAAAAATTGAGAGTTTTAACTTGGAAAACATAAGATACGGAACAATTACACGGGTTTTATATAATGGATCATTTCTCACTCTCCAAAATGTTTTTAATCTCATCATGAGTTTCATACGTACACTTCACATGTATTCATTTTTAATCATTGTTGACAATTTACAGCACCACAAAAGTGAAAGTGCTTATAGTTAGGTTTACATATATTTATATTGGAGACAAATTTTCACCCACGCAAAATAAAACCACTTCTCTTCAACAAATAATTCACCTCTCGGGTAAAGTAGAAAACGGAGTTTTTTCTTATGATAAATGCGGGATTTGCTTTTTAGTTTGGATTACGCTCTATCGTCGATAACGATCCAGCTGGGGACATCGGTCCAAGCGGCCAGTCTGAAGTCCATATTTCTGGAGGAAAAGGAGCGTGTTGTTGTATTCCGGTTCATAGAGATCGGGAATGAAGCCGCCAGCTGCGTCATTCCACACCATTTTCACTGTAGCGGAGCCGAAAAGTCGGGTCTCGTAGTCCACCTACAAAATCAAATAAGAAAAGAAAGAAGTGGAAAATGAGATTCACGTGCCACTCAGATAAACATATTTGATTCTTTGTAATTTTGATTTTTTTGAGATAAATATCATTCTAAATTATGAAATATAACTCCAGCAAGGTAAAATTCTACTCGAACAAAAACCATATTTCTATAGACATTTGAACAATCGGAACAATGATAGATTACTCGAGTTAATGGGTTGTGTCTGGTGAAACTGTCGAGAAAAAGTAAAGAAAAGGCTAAGGAGAAATCAGTTTGTTCCTAATTTTATTTCCTATTTGGTTATTTAATACATCGGAAGCGGTACAAAAATTATTAATAGCTTTTGGGCGCACGTGGCCATCCCAATAATCAGTGGTACAATACACTTCGCTATCATATCACATGGCATTGAAGGCATAACAGACAGTGAGATATTGTTCCTAATAATTACTGCCACGTTATATCCATTTTTATCAATTGTATCAGGGATTTAATACAAGGTTGGAATTTATTTCAAACTTACCAATTGACGGAAGAAGCCTACATTCGGACGAATCACGTGGCGTCGTGCCTGCAAAGAAAAGAAGAAGTCATTGAAATTACATTTATCTTAACTTGACGTGCTCCATTTCATATTGATCCTGACAATGAAAATATTTCATATTTGTCTAGCTATGTATTCGACAACTCCACCTCCACCCTGGATGACGATAGCATCGTTACAATAAGATACACTTCGGTTTACCGAATGTAATCCAATTACAGAAATAATTCAAGTTGTGATTTATTGCGTGAAGCTCAGCAGTGTCCTCTTTCACTTCTACAAACACGATTTTCCCCTGACCTCGAACGCATTTGAAATATAACAGTAATATAAAGAGTAGGCAAAAGCATGGCAAACTTATCGCAACCTTCCTCAAGGAGAAAGTTGTTGCGTTTTTTGAGTAGGTACGTAACAGCAAATCATCATACCTGTGTGTTTATGATAGTCAGTCATGAAAAAAGAAATAGGCTATTTTTATCAATATTTGTTTTTCTCCTTCCATTTTGAAAAAATAACATATAGATTTAGCTCCGCGGGAATACAAAGGAATGTAAAAAAGTGATGTTCTATGACAGATTTGTGTTGGTTGAAATGGATATAAATAAATATTTATTAGTACAGAAATTCTGCGCTGTGACGAATGTTTTTTGCAGTCTATATTTATGACTGAACCATGAAAAATAATCACTGTTATTAGTGTTCCTATGCACATGCATAACTATAGGACATCTCTTATCCTTATTAACGAGCAACCCTGAACTTTCTTTTTGGCAAAGTTAAAAAAAGATGGGCTTTTGTGAAACGGACGGTGACAGACAAGTGCACTCTACATTAGTCTGTATTACCTTTAGTCTTTCCGTCCTCCCAAGCAAAAACATCCATTTCACTAATGATCTCGGCTTTCTCACAGGATGCTCGTGACACGTCATAGAGGATACATAAGAAATGCCTTTTACATTGTATGAACGCTTTTACATGACAGTGGAGAAAGACATTAGCTCCTGTTAAGAATTACAAGAGGATAGAAAAATGTTGAATCCTAGCCCGACCCTGACTTTCATATATCCTTGACAGTGCCCTTTAAAAGGAGAAAGGATAAAAATAACAAATTTTCTTAAATTCCTTCTCCTTCTATGTATTCTGAAAAGGTCGGTCAGAATGAAATTTCCGAATTACTGATATAAACATGTCGGAGGAAAGGAAGAAAAATTTAAAGAATTCTTTTTTAACTGCTACTCACTAATGCATTTGTATCTGTAATGCAGTTGAAAATTCTTTATTGCCTATTCCGACATGCAATGTCAAACAAAAGTGAAGTCTGTGAAGAAGGCCTTGCCATGTCATGTCTCATGTCACAGTCATATATACTGCTTCTTCTGCTATTGCGTTGAGCAATGCTTCAATACCAGAGTGATATCTTGTCTGATTAGATAAACCTCTGTCAAAGCGGTTTCACCTGTTTATTTTTAGAAAACTGTTAGGTAGCTAAAATCATTTGGGAAGCTTTTAGTCCTAAATGTACTTTCATACATGAATAGGAAATAGGAACATGATAATTATAACTGTAACTTTTGCCGCATGCTGATATATAGCTGGATACATTAATCATACAAAAGTAGTTTGCTACCAAAGACCAAAAATAAGGAAGGTAAATTTTTCTTTGGTACATGACGTGCTATAAATATGCAAATGGAATGCATTTACTCAACATCACATTAGCAAAGTAATTTTTCTCTGAAACCACTCCCTGTCAATCAGCGAAACTTTTCCATTTGGTGACCATGAGCCTAATTGATGTAGAAGCTGGGTAGAAAATTTCCACATAATAATGTGAACTTTTTGATACTTCTACTTGGAAACCTAGGATATATCGTTAGAGCCTTCATGTAATGAGGCCTTCAAGTCAGATGAGACTAACATAAAAAGTCAGAAGTATAATGGAATCGATGTATGTTTCAAAACCTTTCGTATAGGACAGATTCGACATGGTTGAAGTTAGAAAGTTGGTGTGAAAGCAATATTTGCTGGAGCTGCTGTGTAGATGTGTGCTTCGTCTCAATATTTAAAAAATCTTCATTCGTTTAAGAGATATGGACAAATAACATGTTTTCTTGGCCTTAAATGCATATATTCAATTAAACATTGATGGAATATATTTTTAAGTCGGTCAAACCATAATATTTCACATGCTTAAAAAATATTATTCCGTGTCAACTCGGTTTTCAAGGCATAAATAGCTTTACCACAGTCATCTCTGGAAGAACCCAAGGTAGCTCCACGACCGCGCGCGCGTTGTGATAGGGAGGACGCGCGCGCGCGCGCGCGCGTTTATGTAGCGCGTTGTGATAGGTACCTTGGAAGAACCTACCTAAGCATAGCAACACTAAATAATCTGTTCTACAAAAGACAAATCTGACAATCAAGTTTGTTTGTTTGTACGAAAGCGGAGAATCATTGTGTTTTCGTTCAATGCAGAAATCATTGTATTTTATGCCATGCC
>JAQGAG010000242.1:0-19544 GCA_034696835.1 Lepidocyrtus lignorum
TTTAGCATGTTGCTATGCTAAAGCATGCAGCCTCGTTTCGGCCTTTTCTTGGAACTTAAGGTTTTCAGCCGTAATAGTATCAATTGGTTTTTATGTACGTGATACCAAAATAATACTTTACGTTAACATGTGTTATTCTTTCATAACGTTATTTGTATGTAGAATTTATAATATGATTATACGAAAAACATGTACATTAACTTGTTGGATTTAAATTAAACTATGTACCTATTCGTCACCACACCACCCACTTTCCTTGTTCACAAAATAATTCGTATTTTATTTTTACGCTTTTGTTATCCGGATAGATATATTAATGCTATTGATGCATAAATGCATAAATATGCACGATTTAAGACTACTCCAACGCATCTATCTCTCCTTTATGTTGTGTAAGTGGGTAATCCCGTAATCCTCGCTCTCGAGTAATTCTTTTGCACTTTAGCATTCTCAATAGCCACTCTCAACTTCCTCTTATTTCGTTTTTATATGAGCATCTCTGTATCAGGTATTTTATTGGCTTCTCATAACATTTTTTCTTTGTGCATTACTGCGAGTTGTTTTCGATATATCAATATATCACTGGTCAAATACAATGATATGAAATGGGTTGCGCTTTAATTACAAGATGCAAATGCATACATTTTAGATCTGTTTAAGCTAGTTTGAGTAAACTTAAGTTTTGGTAGTCATCTTATCATGCATTAATATTACATTTCATTACCTCATGGAACTTCCCATGATGAGTTCCTTTAGGCCATGGCTCAGATCGAGAATGCCGCGAACTACTTCGAAAAGTTTAATCGCACTTCTCTGTTGTGATGAAAAACAACAAAGTTATGAGAAAATAACTCCATTACCTTGGCATTAATACTTTCCATATAACGCAGGCTTAAGCGCGCGAGGAAGTTCTAGTGTTCTAGCTCTAAAGCCAATTAATAAGTCAACATTTGAAGAGTTGAATTGTATTCTTGAAATTCGATCGCATTATAAATTTTGTCTTGCCAGTAGGGACTATATTTACTGCATGTATAGGAGTTTACAAAAAAAATGTTGAAAAATAGGTAGAAGTATCAGCCAACTGATATGGCCGGACTTATTCGAAACTTTTTTGATGTATCCTAAAAATATCTGTGATATTATCTGTATTTTATATTCTGGTGAGTAGGTTTGTTAAATGTTGCTGCTTAATACTAATTAGCCGAATATATGTCATGTCGTAGTTTGAAAATATAGATCAATGAAATCAGTTGAATAATACATTGATGGAAACTGAAACAAATAATTAACTGAACTTATCTAAATAAACTATCGCATTGAATGAACACCGCCACCAGTGCTGGCACAGGCATCACGGGGTAATATTGTCATTAAAAAGGGCAACAAAAATGAAATTAGTTTAATGGGTTGGCGATTGCAACTAAAATAACACTTTTAATCAGTTGTTTGTGACGCAGGTGTACTAATCCACAAAATCATTGTTTTTTTTACACGGATTAGTTAATTGTCAGTATAAATATACAAAACCTTAAAATTAGAATTAGCACAGTATTAGATACGTAATTACCGATATTATATCACAAAAGGTAAAGGATAGTACATACAGGTAATTTAATTAGACTTGCTTGGCAAAATCCGACTAAAAGTGGCTGTGTATAAATGCTTACAATGCACAGCACAGCTTACAATTATATTTCTAGTTCTAGCTTTTAAAATAATTAACCAAGATTCTTGATCCACGTTAAAGAAATATTTACTGTGTAAGCCTAAGCCTACATATATCATGTCTAAAAAGCTGGTGAAAGAAAATGCTGATAGTAACTTTTGGTAAATTCACTTGTGTGAAGGCCTGGGGAACCACCACAAATTGCAAATGACTGGACAACAGTTTCCGGCGCTAGTACGGTAATTGTCGGCTACCATGCAGCAGTCTTTGAGGACACATCGACGGCCCTAAAAGCACAATAATAAAAATTCGACAATTAGCCAAATGTAATTTGTTTTTATACACTTAAAAAACATTAGCAGTGGATTAATTATTTTCAAAAGCTTACGATTATGCAATTTTCCTAATGTAAACGTAAGATCCTATAACAGTCACATTTACAACAGATCCTTCCCCAATATAAACATTGTCTCTGACATGCAATGGAAAAAAGGCAACTCTGAAATACGAAAAAAATACCAAAATCGCAATTATTATTACAATAACAATTAAACAACAAAAATAGTGAATTTCGTGATGGAATTTGTAATTACTAGTTAGTTTGTAATTTGTATTATCACCTTTACACTTTACTGAACTTTTTGAAGGGAGGTCGAGTGCCGAGTGGTGACATGCCTTCAATCCTAACACTTGCTAAATCTCCTCGGATGATCACGCCATCCCGAACAATGGACTTCCCATTCATGACAATGTTTTTGGAGCCACAGAGAACCGGGCTTTTGCTCACTTTGTTGTTGGAAACCTATTAAAAAATAAATACAGAAAAACCATATAAATTAAAACATTGCCTCTTTGCTTTTATCTAATCATTATTATTTCATATTATATGAACATTAAACTGCCGTCTTGCTTGATCGACATCCTCCTATGGAGTGATTAAATTAATTGGACAACAGATAAAGATGGCGATTTGTCTTACCTTAAATCATGAAAACAAATTAGCTTACAGTCTCCACATAATCCTGCTTGTTGTAAAATATGTCTTTTGACTCCACCCTTCTGAAATTAACGTTCTAACTTAATTTAGTTAAGCCTACTCCAAATTCCAAATAAGTAATTGGATACTAATTCCAACTCCCTACTACGTCCTCACTTTAAACACTATTTAACCTAACAAAATCGCCTCGCTTTTAACAACAAATTAACTGCCCATTTAGTGCCCACCTCCTACACTGAAACGGAATTGAGCTCATAAGTTTGTTTTTGCATGTTTAATAAAAATAGCCTAACCAAGATTAAAGTTAATTCAGATCTTCGCAATGCCCGGTCCTGAAGGAAGCAATATTGAAAAATGAAATGAGCTCTGATTCAATTTATTTAAAACTATGTAATCAGTTGATGTACTGCTGTTGAATGTTCTCAGTCAAACTCGTTGTCTTCGTTTCTTCGCTCACGTCATATGGGGGATATTGAAATTGTTTCTGGTGGAAAGTAGCGCTCCATGATCTTCTTCTTTATCTCTGGCCCATCATCACATCCTAACTTAACAGGACGTACACTGGGAATGAAAGTAAAAAAACATATTAAATTAGTTGAACATTAGCTTATTGCACGCATATAATAAATTCTGCAAGTGAATGTATGCATACGTTCATACGTTCTACATACCCAGTTATTTTGCGATTTTTCAATTTCCGGAGTGCAGATGATATGTTTGCAGACGGGCTGACTTTGGAATAGAGATGTGGCATGTAGGGATTGGTTGACGGGCCTGGCATTCCGGAACTTTTGATTGTTGAAGACTCGTTACTCCTTTTCAGTGCTTGTCGACTTGAGGAGGAGATCCCATTACCAGAGCTGGATTGCGTTTTATTTACTTTGAAGTCATGGTCAAACCAAACTTGTCTCTTTTGTGTTATGTCGTTAAACGATGAGCTCCGTGGCTTCGTTTGTGGCAAGGATGTCTTCATGACGTCCGGAGGCTGTTCAGTTTTGGGCGTGATTTTTCCGGACACGGCACTCGCAAACTTCAAGTTATAATCTGGGGGCTGTGAACGTGTCAGGATCTGCCGTTTAAGCGTCGATTTGTCTGAAAATATACCTGCTTCGTCGTCGGTGGTCTCTGAACCCGAAAGCAGATCCCCCTTATCGTCAACATTTACATTAGCCAATCTGAACAATGAAAGAGTAACATTCAGACACTTAAAATTGCTTGATGTTTATAGCTAATGCGAATAATATTTAAATCATATAAATGAATGAAATGTTAATAGTTAGCGTACTCACCCTCCTGTCAAGTTGCTTGCCCTTTCTTCCATATCTTCTTTCGAGCGCCCTTTAGCTTCCAGTCTTGCCAATTGGAATGAGATGGCGTCCATGAGAGTGCCCAAAAGCCGATCCTTTGGACGCATTCCACCCACGCAAAGCCCGTCTTTAATGTCATCCAACAGTGAGGATGGGATGGACAATTTGGTGACACTCGAAGAACCTGAAGTGAGTTCGTTCATGTCACGATATAGCCGCACCCATTCTTCCTCTGAACAGCACTTTCCAATCCCCTTATATCCCTCCATCGTAGTCGCCATTGTTGTCAGAACGGTACCACTTTAGACTAAATTTTGCAAATCCTCTGCTTTAATTTAAAAGTAAACTAAACAGGTGACAAATTAAACAAAACACCAAACCAGCAATGACATTACACTTTTATCTCCTTATCAATGGCACTTGTGCTTCAGTACGTAGTCAAAATCCTCAAACACTAGCACTAAAACGTATACTCGGATTTTTGAAGTAAGCTTCTCGAACGAAACCAAACATGGTAGTGAATACTTCCACTCTTTGGGTTAATTTTGATGTATGATAGCGTACTCAACCCTTTTATGCAAATGACGATAAGGAGATGTTGTTGTCGTTCATAAGATGATAAGAAGAGAACGTTCGAAAATCCATCCCCCCGTCAACCCCACCGACTTAGCTCCTTCCTGATTGATAAACGGACGTTTGTTTACAATTTAACACGTCATGTATCCCGAGAGCACCCCTTCCCGTATACGTATGAGCGAGTGGAATGTGGATGTGATGGCAATGTGATGGCGAACAAAGGCAAAGGCACACAAAAAGTGATGCGGTATGCATTAGTAGCATTAGTATGCAGCTACTATTCATGCTTCCATGATTTGCGTTCGGGTCTAGTTTATTGATAAGAAGGATGGTTCGAGCTCGTGCTTATCATTCTCTAATTGGGTTTGGGTACTTTAGCCCCAGTTTGAACACGTCAAGTGGTCAGCAGCCCTCTGAATTAGTTCAGTAGCGGAAAACTCTTTGAACTAAATTCATGAAATGAGAAAAAGTTTTTTTTAGAAGCTAATTATTTTTAGTTTTCAAATTTTAAATTTAAAAAACCTGTAGCAGGTCAGCTTAAATTATTGTGACAACATTGCAATGGGTAAAGGGTATATTAGAAAAGGTCTCACTATCCGAAAACAAAAACCCGCGACATCCATCGCGACATCCATCGCGACATCCATCGCGACATCCATCTCGACCCCTTCTGCAGCCAAGAAAAAGAAGATTGAAGTCATCGATTTAATTTCATCTTCCACGGCCCCTTCCACCCACTACTCAGAACTCCAGCGAATTTTCAAAAAGACGATGGAGGAAGACTTTAAGACCCCTTCACTGACTCCCCCGGTAAGTTTTTCTCTTTGTCTTTAAGTCTTCATGAATGGATCCTTCTGCATATTGACTTTTTTGTTATTAAAAAATGGCGATTATTCATTTGAATAGCTCCAGAGAGAGAAGCGGCTGTGCGTTTTGTATCCCCTTGGATTCCTGGCTAGTCGTCGTTATGGGCTTGTCGAAAAATTAGGGGGAGGCGCCTACGGGGACTTGTATAAAGGAAGGGACATTGCTCGTGGAGAGGTGAGCTATTTTTTTGTTGTCTCGATAGCTGTTGTTTTTGGCATGCGAAAATTGCGAAATGTTAACATTTATAATCAACTCCATTCTAGCTTGTCGCCATTAAGGTGTCCAAGGAGCCGCGGACCAGAAATAGCTTCGCACGAGAAGTAGAAGTTTACAGGAAAATGAAAGGAGTTGAAGGGTTTGCTAAACTAAAGTGAGTTGATATTGTTAATAACAATAAGTTGTGCCTATTATCATCTATCAATTATCAACCATATTTAATAACAATTAAATAATATTTTACAGGAACTGTGGAATGGAGGACGGGAAGGTATTCATGGTGCTTGAGCTTCTCGGACCATCCCTTCATGATCTGACACCACTTGATGGGATGCCTATTGAAGTTGTCGCAAATATCGGAGTTCAGTTAATAACGAGGCTGGAAGCTCTGCATAAATCTTCGTACGTACACAGGGACGTTAAGCCCGGAAATTTCTGCGTCGGTCGTAATGTACATGGAGCCGTGAGTTTATATTCATAATGAAGTTTACTATAAGGATGATATTTTACATGCCAACGGATATATATTTATGTAACCATTATCTAATGATTTCAAATTGTTCTCAAGGTTCATCTTTTGGACTTTGGCCTGACTGTAAAGTTCCCTGATGAAGCCCGGAGTGGGAATCTCACAAGAGAGACGGTTAAGAGTCTCGTCGGTACGAGAATCTTTGCCCCACTCGCTGCCCATGATCGATTGAGCCAGGGGTAAATAAAATTTTAAATCTACACTTGTATGATTAGCGAATTAGGTATACTATTATGCGAAAACCTAACAATGTGCTAATCTCTTAGAATGAGTGATGATATGATCGGGCTGGGATTCAGTTTGGCTTATATGGCATTGGGATATCTGCCGTGGATACCAACCGGAGACAAGCGGGAACTATCGGAAAAGGACATTGCTTCTGCAAAAGTAAAGTTTTTAAAAAAACCAAGCTACAAAGGCCGGGTAAGGGAGTAGATAAGCCAAGTTATTGTCACCATGTCACTTATTGCAAACAGTTTAACGTTTGAATAATTGTTTTATACTTTCAGAGCCTCCCTGACCAGTTTGTTCAGTATTTTGACAAGTGTTGTTCAATGGAGTATGGAAAGCTCCCTGACTACGAAGAATTGCGAAATATATTTAAATCTATTCCAAATTCGATGCAGACTATCGATTGGAGGGAAGTGGCCCCATGGTGTGGTCTTTAAGACAAACAGAAACTATTTTTTATTTGTGGAATATTTTAATGTTAACAGGCTGAAGTACGTAAATTAATGAGTATTTAAATATTGACATTGTAGTGTAGTGAACCTAAAAATAGTCAATCTTACAGAATTAAGATGAGGGTTTGTTAGTAGGTTTAGATCTAAGAGTGAAGACTTATGAAGTCTATTCGGCTATGAGTTTAGTAGCTTCAATAATGATAAAGTTATCGTAGGTGATTATGGTTTTATACTTATTAGTGGTCTAGTATTAATCTTATTATCTCGATTGTTGGGACGTTGTTACAGAATATGCAGATTACAGATGTGAATATGATAACGAGATCAAATAAAGAATCAGTATATATAAAAGTGATGCTCATTTATTGCCAATTTAGTTAAGGTATTAGTTTACAAATTTTAGATTTAGGAAAACGATAATTATATGTTCACTGATGATTAATGAAATAGGCACGAGCGTCAGACCAGCTCTTCATGACGTCATCATGCTTTTTATCGATTGACCTACGACATAAAACCATTCCCTGGGCTCTAAATGACTGTATTGCATCTAGTTCACTGAGTGCAGATCGGACCAACGGTTCAAACGCCTTCTTCTTCGCCGCATTCTTCTCTTCTCTGGCAAGGGCAACGATTTTCCGGGACTGCTCTATTGCAGAACTATAGGTTAGGTAGTCGTCAATTTTCAGATCCGTCCATGTGATGAGGTGCTCGTTTCGACGATTGGCAGCCTTGACAAGGTTCTCGAACGTTTTTGCAATTTTTTCCTTGAAGTTGCGACCGCTGTTATACTGCAACATTAGATCACGAATCTCCAGAGCAGCCCTAAAGAAACGGAACTCTGCGCCTTCTTCCCCCACCTCAACAGCCGTTAGACAGGTTTCAGCCACTGGAAAAGACGCCATGCTGATGATAGCAAAGATGCAGAAAAGTCCTACCCGGGCCATTATTGAAATTATCCCCTTCTGTAACAAAAGAAAGAACAATAATTAATTTTTGTTATAAGCTATAAGAACTACTAATTAGGTCCGCTACTTACCCGAACTTATAACGCACAAGAACTTGGATAGGTTGGGCAACTGTATAACTTCACAAAGACTGCGCAACCGGAGCAATGATATGAAATTACTTTATTACTACCTTTATATACATTATGTAGTCTATACATAATCTAATTATAGTTGAAATTATCCTTCACAGATTCACAACAACCCAAGGGCGAAGGACTTCTTTTCAGCTATTTTTAGAGATTTCAATGATTTCATACATAAATGGATTGTCATTTACTTTCTAAAACTTGTAAGAATGTTGCATCCATGTACCTTGGGTCACTTGGAACAAGGCTAGTTTTCTAGTAATTCATTCGAGGGATTCATTCTTTTCAGTTATTTTTAGAGATTTCATACATGAATGGATTGCTAAGCCATTAACTTTCTAAAACTTGTGGCACTGGAAAACTAGTTTTCAAAGAACTAGAATAGAAATGAAACAATGAGCTAATCCATTTTTCGTCCTTGTAAAAAGTAAGTTACCCTTTTCCTCAAGGCTCGTCGAATTTCATACTTTTAATGCGTCCACTCACCACATACCAAATCCAATAATATTTTTAATGTTATATAAAAAGGGCCTGACATACCCTACATTCTCACAGTCAAAAGCAAGTCTAATACCGGAGCTATCCACTCACCACCAGTATCCCAAAATACTAAAAAGCCTGTAAGTTGAAAGTTGTAATTACTTCAGTCTCATCGTCAGTAAACTAATTAAAAATTGCTAATATTTTTTGCTGTTTTCTTTTTCCCCATAGTTCCACCATGTACTGGATCCTGATTCCGTTATTTGTCCTTGGGTCAGTTGGAGCGACACCATTCCCACTCCCCATCAAGCCGACAGAAGAGGGAGGAAATGAACACTTTATCCTTCCTGGTCAACTGAACGAGGAAGAGATGGCTCCGGTCATGCTGGAGATCATCAAGACCCTCTACCAAAACGACAAATTGGACAACGACGTCAGGGAGCTTGTCGACAGCACCATAGAAGACGCTGGAATTACGCCACCAGAGTCCATGGGCGAAAGTGACCTACAAGGAAAACCGTTTCTTACCGCATGGCCACTAATTATCTCATATGGTACGGTCGTTTATTTATGTAGAAACCCAACAACTGGTCCATCGGTCAGAGCTATATTAGATCCCATCTTTGATTTCTTCAACGTTAGAAATATCTTCACAGGTGAGGCTACCTCAAGTGTGAACACTTTTTTTTGGATGACAAAATAAATTTTAATGTTCGCTATCTAAAAACTCACATCTTACTAACTACGAAATTCTACCATCATTTCATAATACATACATTGGTACATTACATACAGTGGTAGTAAAACGGCCACGTATCACACAAATTGTTGAAGCAGTTTCCCTGAGCAAAAGTCTACTTGAAAATATTTCCTTTATTATCTACTTATTTCCAAAGCTTCCCATTAACACCATCATAGAGAACCGTCATCATATAAATAATAAATTAAGATGATAATTTTGATCCGCCTTTTCTATTGTTGAGGTTGATCCCCGCTTCCCTTCCATTTCACTTATCTAGTAACTGTTACATCAAACTTTCTTTCTGTTTCCAAAAAAAATGATGCAGCGAAAAAGTAGAGAGAAATGGGCACAGGTAAATGTTCACCCAGCCTCATGTTAGGTACTTTAATATGTACATACAACCGATTTAGATATTGTTTGGTTATTTTTATGCATGTCTGCACCAAATTGGGTTGGCTTAACTCGATTTATTTGTTAACTTGAACTGGACGAAAAATAAGACCAAAGACTTCATAAGAAGGTGGAAGACCTTGCCTGAGCATCAATCTGAACTCGATGGAGATGAAGGTGAAAGTGGTATGTACTATGTATCAGTCAATAGGAGAAAGTAGTGTGTGGGCCACAAATAGGACAGGCTTCGGGAAAATTAGAACCTTCTACCGACTGGAGTGTTCATGTTTGGGGTAAGTTTTTAGTATTGTGTTTTGACAGGCATTATATTTCCCCGTATAAAATAAATTTGCCAGATTGTTCACCCGAAAACGAAACAAAGAACAAGATATTGACATGTCAAAGCATAACATTGAAAAAGTTATAGCGTTTCATCGCATCCCTGTTTGTTTTTTACAGTGGAAGGTACTGAAGGAAGGAGACGGATTTTGAGACTAGATGTTTTTGGAATTATGAGTGTCATTTCTAGTAAGAACCTGTCTATGAAAATGTGTAACTGTTATTCAAATACTTAATATTACTAAATTCACAAGTTATATATCGAAGCTACGTTATTTTTTTACTGTACGATTGATTTTATTCAGTTTATAATAAATTCGCTGAACTTGAATTATGTACATTATGTTTGGACTCGTGTTTAATATATTATGTATCGTATTATTATCATATTTTTAATTGAGAAAAGGTTTTGATATAACATTTTAAAATAAAGAAAATTTAGATTAATATTTTTTAACTCGGATTTACCAATAGTCAACGATCACAAATTATCATCTATAACTGTAAAATGGCCTGTTTAATATCAATATTATAAAATTGTATAAGAAAACGAATACTACTACTAAAAAGTCTCATCGTCTCAAACTTATCATTAGACATTAGTCTTCATCACTATCATCACTGCCACTATAGCCCTTCCTTTTCAACCCACGTTCCCCTGACTTTGGCACACGTTTCTGGAGACACTCGATCATCTCCACCAAAATATTCGTCGACTGGTCTGAATCCAATTTTTTAAATTCTTCACAAGCTCGAAGCTCCTTCGTGTCCATGCTAAAATATTAAAAAATTAAAATTAGTTGAGTAGCCATTCCACAATAAATGCCGGGAATCATACAAAAAAGAATTTTAAAAACTTTCTGAAAAAAAGTTCCACAAACCTGGTTATCAGCCCAAGACAGTACTCCCGTAACTCATTCAGAGAATCCAAATTCTTCACGAACAGATACAACTCCAAAATGGCGTCTGGACTGAACCAGCCCACATCCATTTTCATAAACAAACGCTGCAACGATCTCTCCAAATGGCTTAGATCGTACTTGTGCGCAATTTGAAGCAGCTCCACTGCCACATCCACGGACAGTTCCTCGATGATCATTGGCATCCCATACAAGTACTTGATCAGGGTGCGGACTCCCTCTTCAGAATTCTCTGACATGTCAACCCTTCCGGATGTCGCCTCTTTCATGGGGTTTTGGGGGGACAGCATTCGGGAAAATGCAGCACAGTGGGCTGATTTTAGAAAAAAAAAGCCAAAACGCCAATGAGTATAAAGCCAAATTGACGAAGGAAAATGTATTCTATATTGTAAATTGTTTTAACCGTTTTTTACCAGAAAAGATCATCCTGTGACATTTTATTACGGCTCCGTTCCCTGCAACGATGGTCAAATCCTTGGTCTCCCCATCCTGAAACAACTTTTCCATAGCGTATTGAGTGCTGATCTGAATATTGTTGACTGATTCCTTCGATCCCACAAAAAGACTGAAGCGACCCCGGGAATCGGAAACAGTAGAGAGGGTGCTATGCTCAACTGTATTAGACCCGATTCCGCAGACGACCGAGAGAGGATCTTCAAAGGTCTTGTCGAAGAAGTCAGAATTGCTTCTCCCTTTCTCAGCAGTTATCAGTTCTACGATAGAAAATTACACATTAGTTACTTTAATATTTTTAATAAACAATTTAACTTTATTAAAACCTGAAGTTTTAGTTTAAGACTACCTCGCAAATTAAGATCAAAACGGGCAGCGAATATGCTTCGGTGTATTATTGAACGAGGATTAAAATACAGAGATTGGTTTTCCAAATAGGGCCCCCTAAATCTAAAGACCATGACGGGATCTGGCAATGCACTACAAAGACGCTCTACGACTTGTTTGTTCAGTTGAACATGGAAGAACAGCTTCATGACCTTTACATCGTAGTGAGCAGCAAGCGTAACGTATTTCAAGTCTCTGTAGAATAAAAATATGCATGACATTTTTAATGGTAATCAACCAAATCACTTACAATTAAAATTATAGTTTAAATTGAGTAGAAATTATTTTTTAAATTACCCTTTAGCATTTTTCTGTTCCCGGAAGTATTCAGTCAAATAGTTTAGGCGAGAGTACGGCGGATGCTCCCACCCCCGATCCATGTTAATGTCTTCAAAGTGGAATCCGATAACATCCTCCGCTGGCTCTATAAATAGGAATTAAGAATTACGATTAACACTATTAAATAATAACTACGAGGACAATTTTTCATGAACACTCTTGCAAACTAAAATGGAGTAGTTTTTTTTTCAAACGATTTGCTAATTAATTTACTACTTGGTTCCTATATGTACCTGCATGGATGACAAAGTTGGAGTCGTTAATTAACAACAACAATTCCTCTTCTTGTGACATTTTCCTGGTTAATTGCACTACTTGTAAATGTGACTGTATTTATAAGTTAATTATCAATAATTAGATGATTAGAAAAGTCGCGAATAACTGAAGAACGAAACTGAATGCAAAAAAGTGCTTTTACAAAGTTTTCTGTCTGCACAGACCGGAGAGATGTCGGTGTGTATTGAAAAATTGTGCTTGATTTGATCAGCGCTAGCTAATTCTAACTGGCGCGCGGGTAAAACGGGCTTTGGTGTCGGATCTCAGGGTGCCCCGAAAATGGAAATGAATGTATTTTTAAGGATGCGTCATGCATTTGAAAGTTTGACTGTCCGTTATGCCCGCTAATGTGTAAAGGATAGGCGCGTGGCAATATAGCGCAATATCTTCAAGCGTGTCCTTTCTATTCCAAAATCTTATGGATTTAATGTATGTATGATGGAATGCGCTGGGGTATCATATTCATATGCAAACGGCCTCAGTCGGAATTAATTAGAGGCTCTGTTGGGAATTTGTCTGGAACTATTGAATTATTAAACCTGGCGTCGGCGCGGGTGCGGTGAACAACGATTTGTCCAGGAATGGTCAGTATAGTTTTTCCAGTAAAGGTTATATGGCTGATTCAGTTTATAACTGAGTTACTCTTTTAGCTACCTTTAATTTTGATAATTTTAAACTATAAGGATGATTTTGAGTCTGAGCCGTATTTTTACCTGCCTTTCAGGTCTGGGAACTGATTCTTGAAAAACTAACTGACCCGAAGGATTTGCGAAATTCTTGCCTATGCCCTTACCTGGATAACAACCTGATTTCAAGTTCCCGTCGCGTTTCCTAAACCTGAAATGAGGGCGTTGACAGTTTCGCAGAGAAGTTGTTTCATATCGAATTTAGCAATTAGTTATGAGATCTCCGTGAGCTAAACTTTTTGGAGATAATCCGTTTGTAAGAATCCGTTTGTTGGTCGAGCTGGTAATATTCGCGTTGTGAAACAGTACCAAAAAGGTGTAAATCATATCATCACGGAATTTGCCATCTTGTTCTAGTCCCAAACTTTTATGATCAAGAAGGAGTGTTGATACGCTAGCGGCAGACCTATTGTTTTCCGAACATGTGGAGAAACCCTGTGGAACTTACAGGTAACCCGAATTATTTTATTTTTTAAGCGTTTTGTTTTCTTTGCGAAAACGTTATTGTACCTCCTGCTTATAATTTGCCAATTTAATTAATGTTTAGTGGGGGCAATAAGAGAAAGCTATCTACGGCCATATCGCTGATAGGAAGCCCTGTGATAATATTCTTGGATGAGCCGATGCTAATGTTTGCATCGCACTGCACTAATAATAGCTTATGTTACGTAATGTCTAAAAATGTAAATGTCCGTAAATCCTACTCTCGAACCATAATAAATGTTGCATGGATTGATTTTAGATAATACAGCTATGTCCTAATAAAATATATATACTATAATACATAATATATTGATTGTACGCAACAATTTTGATTAAATTGGACCGGCTTTAGTCTATTGGAATTGAATTGAAATAGCTGTTTCACAAGTCATAATTGTGATGAAACTGGGACAGGGCGTTTTGCAATTTCTTGTACCAAGTTAATTATACTGACAAAAATGTTCCACTAGCTATCTTCCATTTCCTATATTTAGTTACTCCATTATTAGTTCAACTACCTATAAGATTTAATACGTATAAGTTGTATAATAACGTAATCGCAATACAATAAATGGACAGGTTTGTCAATTTTAAACAAAGTTTTGTTTTATTCATATCATAATGCAAAATGAATAGTTAAATATTTTATAGTCCAACAACTAGCAGTTAGTAAAACAATAGAATAGACAAACATAGTACAAAGCATTCCATTCCGTCAGACAAAACTTAATTATATAGTCCATTAACGCAAATATTAATTAACATTATTAACATCAGAAAAAATCAAGAGCAGAGGCTCGTTTAATTGGTATGGAGCTTGGAGTAGTAGCAGGAGATTTTAATAGCCCGAAGCTTTGCCGTCTATGCTTGTCGAATGGGATGGTATCGATTGTTTCATTTCCGTTTTCTTCGGCTTCCACCTCAATCACCGTTTCGCATTTGCGCTTGTGATTCTTCTTTTCTTTCTTGGCTTTCTTTAACTTTCCGCCTTGATTCTCATGTTTTGGTTCAATTGGCGCTTGTTCCGTCATCCCATCAGTAGTATCGTCCTCCCCAACTTGGCTGGAATCAGTTTGTCCTGATGACGACTCCATCTAATCTGCAAGGTAGCTCATGTAGTTATCTGTGACGTGGTCCAGGAGCTCTTCATCGTTTATGTATCGCGAGCCATCTTCACTACCGACGCTATCAGCACTTGCGTTCAGTCTTCGTTTTGCAGCTCGTTTTCTCTCTTTCTTTGTTAGGCGGCGTTTTCAGCTTTGTTAACTTCTCTTTGTGGAACTGCTGCACCCATGTATTTGTCTTCGGGTATGGCCAACGGATATTTTCCTGTGGTTAGCTCCTTAAATCTGAAGGGAAAGTTTTAATTACAAATACAACGACGCAATTAACTGGCATGAAAATGTGCAAATGTCAGTGTAATCCTTACTGGGATGCTAGACTGTACAGAATCCTCCTATTTTTCAGTTTTAGATCCCTTTGGTCCCCGTATTCAACAAGCTTTTGATACAGTAGGTCATAGTCTACATTGAGCTGTGGCAAAATTACGTCCATCCCAACTCTGGGATCCAGAACTTCATTTGTAGTAGAATCATCCATTTCCAGATCTTCGATATCGCCAATTAGCTCATCATTCTCGTCAGCTTCCTGGTCCTGTTCGTCAGTTTCTTCCTATATGGGTTGCAAAAGGGTACGTCTTCGAGGCAGAGATGTCTTGTAGACCAGATAAGGACTCTGCCAGTTGTTCCTTTAAAATAAATATAAATATAATTTAAATTACCATTAATAAAATTAAATATATTTATTTATCGTTTAAAGCGCAATAGCGCACTGAATAAAGGTTTTAGTTTTAAATAAGAAAAGGACAGGAAGAGAAAAGGATAATATAATATTATCATCAATAATTAATTAAAATTAAATTACCATTTACCTTGCACGTCAGGTACTTTCTGCGCCAACACACTCATCCCCTCCATACACCCTCCACTGACCTCCACCTCCTGTTTCATCCCCCTCTCTTTCACTAGCTTGCTGTTAATTGGGGACCGTTCCGAACTACCATTTTTTACTACCATTCCATTCAACTGCCCTTGCTTATCTTTATTTCTATACTTTCCCTTGTTGATATTCATGCTGCTCCACTTATTTAAAATTTAACTGTTTATTAACTTGACCTCTAAATATTTAAAGTCAACTGGAATTCCCTACACAATACACATGGCTCGAGAGCCACATTCTGAACTAAAAAAATGTATATGGAAATGTCACGATTGTCACGGACTAAAAATACTAAAATTAAGTTGATTAATTTACCTAAATCTAGCGATTCCGCACAAGCCAGTCACACCATTTAAATATTTAATTAATTATTGACCAAATTATTATAACAGTTGAAAAATACTAACGAGGCAAAATAGTTAAAGCCACTTCCCAAATGACATGACAGAAAGGCAAGACTGGATTAAAATTGAAGCATTTATTTTGAGCCTGGGCTGGAATGCAATCTGTCTTCCGTAACTGTAACCATTTGCTAACCTACAGACCATATGTCTTAGAAATTAACTCTTGCATCTTATCGATTGTTGAACGGGGTCCTTCCATCCCTCCTGAGACAGTTCCGGCTCTCGTATTACGACAAAATCCTCTCAGTCCTAGTTTCGTTCCTTCATCTTGTGTGTACTAGATAAAATACAAAATTAATTGTTACTTTAATTATACATTATGTCTTATGTGATTAAATCTTTTGTTTCCAGTTGGTTCTAATATTAACTTTGTACCTTGCGAAAAAATACTCCTTGAACATTCCCATGAACTTCGAAATCCACATGCCATAATTGACAGTCTTCAGCCATCCTTCTGGTCCCTTGTTTTAAATGACGACATTCAACCGACTCTTCCGATGATGAGGATGTAGCTGTTAAAATAAGTAATTATAATCAAAAATAGCGTTAAATACATTTTTATTCATTCTGCTAAGCCGCGCAAACTAAACCACTAGTTAAATGAACGACATTTTATATAATTTTAGGCTAAAAACTAAATGCCATGTGCTAGATCTTATCTTCCATCTTGTGTCTATCCTTACTTGACTGTTGCCTCTTAAATAATTTAATTTAACCGATACGATGATAACCGACATTTAAAACTATTTAAAAGCTAAATACAGGTCAGCTTTAAGATATGCACCCTCCCTAAATAGAAAGAGGGGGGTCTTTGTTGATTTTTAAAAAATGAAAAAATAACTGATTTTTTTTAACGAAATTGAAATATTTTGACTTGTTTATGTAGCATAGCGTGACAAGGATCAAGATTATCGATATCGAGATAGACTATTTTTAAGTTCATGCGTGAGTAAAAAAATTAAGTGATTTTATAAGAGGGGGAGGGGGAGTCTTGATAGGAGGGTGCAGATCTTAAAGTCCACCCTAAATACATACCTTCCTCGGCACTTGCTTGAAAGAACTAGGGGAGGGGGAGTTCCAAACTACTCTTGATTACTTTTATAGTATTTTTTAACATAATGTAACTCCTTTTAATAAAACATAAATACTTTAACTAACCTTAAAATTATTAATTGAGAAAGTGAACTAATCTATAATCACCAATGTTGTACTTTCTCCAATCAGCCAGTCAGTTTTATTTATGTGGTGGCCACTGCTGGGAACTTTCTCCTCTGCCAAAATCGGAAAGTACATTTGAGATGGAATGGATAGAAACATGGTTTGTTTTTGTATTCAAAATGCGAAATCAGATGATCTCCCATCCATCCCATCACACCGCCGGTGCAGTGATCAAAAGCACAAACAAAAAGTCAACACATAAACACATGTGCACTTTCTTTGAGGCTTAAAAGTGTTGACTATTTGCAATAAAGGTTAAAGCTGTGTAAAGGTTAACTTGACTTTGGAGGTTCTTTTTTATGCGCCAATGCCAATGTCAACGTATTTAAATGGGTTTGGGTAGATGAGAAATGTTCCGGTTTTAAATTTTATTTGTGATGGATTTTTATAATTTTAGTTGGTTAGTTAGACCGCGCTATATATCATACAGCATAAATCATAATACCATATCATTCATAACCATATCATTTCACAATCCTAATATAGTACAAGCAAAGAGAAACAGAAAGGGGATGCGATGGCATGGCATGGGCAAGTAGAGGAGAAGAGTGAAAGTATTGAGGGATGCTTTGGTATTGGGGTGACTTGAGACTTATATGGTTTCATCCCTTATTTCGGAGAGAAGGGGTTGATAAGATGAAGATCCTCCCACACCTGTAGCACTATTGCATTCACAAGGAACTTTCACATTAATGGAGTCGTTATTTTAGCATACATAATTGCAACTGCAAGTGAGGACGAAAGGGGTAAAGTGAGACAAGGCTCTTGCCACTTTTACCAATCCTGTTCCTGTTTGGTAGATTCCTAACGAAACATTTAGGTCATCATAATATTTAAACCATGCAAACTAATTAACTTGATAATTGGCCGGTTTAACTGAACATAAAATCTGCAATTTCGCATTAAATTCTCCAGAAACTTTTCGGTTTGCTCCACTGCCCATTACTGCAAAAAGTACTTAACTAAGCTCATAACTATGGCTGGAGCTTATGAATTTGAGCTTGGGGCCCCCAACATCACTGGAGAGACAGACGTGGATCTCAATCGCTTAAACACCGCCACCAGTGTCATGATCTCACATGATGGTCAAAGCACAGCCAGTATAGTCCCCCGCCGACAACTCAGTCCTTCGATAACGCTGCGGGAAGCATCCCAAACCCCAAGTGATTGTGAGGATAAGGCCGTCCCCAACCCCTGAAGAGAATGTCTTTGAAATGGAAGCTGATATGAAAACCATTCAAATTCGAGTGGACAGGGAGGACTTGGCTAAGAATGGAAGGGTCAAGTATCAAAATCAGCAGCCTCCAGGATATATCTACTTCCAGGCGGATAGCGTGCTGGAAGACTCGAGTCAAGAGAATACCTTCACTGCGGTGGCGTTGGAAGTGGTGGAAATGGGAATGCAGGGGACGCCTGGGATGGTTGTGGCAGTGGGGCCGGAACTCTCTGGGAACAGTTTTAGTTTGTTTGGGCTGACTGGAAAGTATCAGGTATAAGGATTAAGCATTGAAGTCATAGTTAAATTTAAACCTAGCAATTTTAGCAATTTAATTAAACTAAATATGACATGACCTTCTTTAGAATCGAGGGATCGAGGCATCGCCTATGCCTTGGAGAGATTGTTCGATTTGAAGGAAAGCTCTTCTGAGCAAGGGATAAAAATAGCCTTAGGGGTAATTGAAGTACGTCGCGAGAGGATTCGAGACCTGCTGACCCTTGACCCTCGGGAAATCAAGGATGTTGGGATCGAGGTCCAAGGGGGATGCATATGGAGGAATTGGATTCATTGAAACACGGCATCGGCCTTCTTATGAGAGCCCTTATTGGTCTGAAACTGATTCATCAAGATCCCGTCGAGAAATTTCACACGATCGTCTACCTAGAAATTGTCTCAATGTCTCAGGACCCCCTATGGTTGATGTTCTTCGACTCCCGGCTAACTTTCGCAGAGATTGCTTCAGTTGCTTCAGATGGCGTGGCGACTCCCACACCTCCCGAATCCATTCCTCCCACACCATTCACCCCAACATCCAGACCAGGCTCGAAGACGCGGAGATCCACTGCAATGACTGATACCACAGGATCACTGGCGGAGTCCATCGCAGTCCGGAGGGATATCTTCACTTTGGAGAGGATCTTTAATCGAGTGAATGAGAGACAGCGGACTCGAGCCTACTATGCCAAACTGGAGGGTATTGGCTTATCAATGATGGCCTCAGAGAAGAGATGCCTTTCCTCAGGTCACGATTTTCGAGCCCATTGCCTCAAGGACATTATGGATAGCGGGACGACCATAAAAATACTCCTTCATTTGAGACCTGATAAGGCCCATCTGAAAACTTCCCTTGAAGCCATGCGGTTTGCAAAGAGAGCTCATCTCGTCACCTCCAATCTGGATGGGGACCCAGGCAAAGGCAAGTCTGACAAGTCGGAGGAGCACATCCTCCAAGAAATTATCCTAGAGATTGCACCCGACTTGGTACAGCCCTCCG
>JAQGAG010000243.1:0-19451 GCA_034696835.1 Lepidocyrtus lignorum
ATCTTCTGTACCCAAAACGAATCCGATACATAGACAAACATAACATGCACCTAAAATAAAACTGAAGCTGAACTGAAGATTTAAGGATAAGTCTTCTACTTTGATAAATGACTTTCTTATACTAGCATATCAATACATGGTATATACAGTAGCTACGTTTGCATTAACGCATGCACGTATGCACACATCAATTTATAAAAGCAAAGATGAGTAATCCCCCATGTATTATTAATCACTCTACCTACTTAAGCAACCTTCAGCTATACCACATCCCTCATCTTATTTGCAGGACATCCTTCTTATATTCCTCATAGTCTAAACATTCAAAGAAAAATTAGAAACAATTAATTGTAATTCTAAAAATTCTAAAAATTCTGAAAATTAAAAAAAGTTTTGCTAAACTAACAAATATTTGAACTTGATTGCTAACTAAAATGGATGCTAGCAAAAGAAATAAAAGTTTTTCCAATCTAACTCAGCATTTTTTGTTGCGACAATTGGGACTATTCCAAAATAAGACAACGATAAACAACCCCGCTTTTATTAATAATAATGAAAAGCAGTTCCGACTACTTCTAATTAAAACCCGGCCAACAACAATTACAGAAACTCATTCTGATGAAGAAGACAATACTAGTGGAATTGTTGACGGTATAATCATTCCGCAACTTTTCAACTTGCCATCATCTCATTCTTCCACTTCCCATTCTTCTATTACGGAAGGAAACATCCAACTTGATAATTATAAAAATGATTGGATAAAACTTAATTTCCCAGATGCAAAATCTTTACAGGTGAGATAATTTTACTAGCTTAACTTAAAAACATTATAGTGTTTTACTAATATCTATGTCAGCATTCCCTAACAATTTAAAACTTAAATTAATTAACAGATTTCAGTAACAAGGGATATGATATGGACAAGGAGTAACTCACATCAAACTCGGCTTGATCGATTCTACACCTTTTCCCATCACAACTTTGATTTTCGTCTTGTGAAAACAAATGTGGTTCATGGACGTATCATCAAAAGATTTCTTCTAAAAAACCATGAAACATCGTATCTGATCACCTTAACAAATCGCAACAGGCTTTGTTCTTATGATTTGCAAAATCATGACATTATCGATGACGTGAAGCTAATAAACCTAAATCTTATCAACCGACCAAATCTCCATTCTTACACAAATATGGAACTATGCAAGGAATCTCGGGAAATTTTATTAATGGGAACAACGGAAAACAAACAATATCTTGATGTGATTGTCATCTTTAATTATCCTCCGGAATGGCAAACAGCTTCATGTATTTACGTCAACACAGTTCATCCAATTCAACTAACAATGAACATCAATAATACTTGCAGCATTTTTCATCACGCACAAGTTTATGTTATGACTTGGAGCGATTTCCAACAAAATACAACAACAACTACAACGACGACCCAACCATGTAACAATTCACTTTTGTCTACCGTAATTTTATCAAAGGAAAGAACGCTATCAAATTTATCGCCCACTCATGTCCTACATAAAATTCAACCCCAAGAATTTGGATATATGAACATAGAACCACCAATGATTTACATCAAATCATCATCCTCGTTTGGTGGTGTGAAATTCTACAACGTCAACCCATCGCAGCAACATCCCTTGATCATGTTTCCAATTTATCATTATCAAAATCATAGTTGGTCAATTGAGGAATTTAACAAGACTTTCATTACACCAATGCCTGATTCTTCTTCAAGACTCCTTCTCAACAATACCATCAGCAAAGATTGTATTCTCTTGGAGTTTAACAAAAACCACCACACTAGTACTTATACGACTAAAGTCAACGAAACAAAACCATTCCACAAACAAGAACAAATATCATGGGAAAATGAAAATTCAACACATATGGCACAACAGCATAATCAATGTGTTTTAGCAATGGATTATTGTGTAAACCTAGGACTTTTAGGGATTCTCTTTGCGGATAATGTTGATGAATTCCATGTATCATTATATGAGCCATTACATATGTCCTTGTTCAAAACATTACCATCCATTTCAATGTATCCTGAACCTTATGGAATACTTAATAATGATGCAGTTAAGGCATCTCTTTCAATTCATCCAGAATTTTTACTTGTACAATTTGAGCCAATTTCAAAAAAACAAGATCATGCAGCAACAACAACTAAGCTCAACAATCATATAGTTTTCTTTAGTAGATTACTTTCTGAAAAAATTTTATTATAATAATTTTTTTCCTTGTGCTACATCCATATTTATATTCTAAAGCCTTAATTCATGAACAATCACAACGTAAAAAATTAGCATTAAATTCAACATATTAACCAAATTAACCAAATTTATATTATTTATTCGTTCTATATAGACAAACTTGAAACACATGGTTAAAAATGCAAATACAAATGTCGTTCCGTATCTGTGTTCAGCCTTTTAAAGTATAACATATACATAGCTTCCATCATCTAACGTTGGACACTTCACTCCGCTGACTACTAGCATTTATCGTTAGTTGCAAAACTGAGATCAGGGAGAAATGCATTGAAAGTGAACAGATATTATAGAACTACCTTAGAACAGCCTTTTATTTTATTTTTTATTCCTGTAAGTTCTTCAAAAAAAAAAAAAATAGCCAATTATAAAAGTTAAATAAGAAAATTAATAATGCTACCCAGTAAAAAGGGTAGAGGAAGGGGGAATGGTAGTGGTGGTAGTAAACGAGGAGCTGGGTCAAGGAGGGGAAGTTTATCTTCAACAAGAGGAAGAGGAAGGGGACAAGTACATCATCAACAATCTTCAATCAAACATTTTGCAACTAATGTGAAAAATGATGATGACAAAAATTCAAGCATGCTTCAAGATGTTCAAGACAACAAAAAAGAAGACGAAGACTACGACGAGGACAAAATCGACTGGAATATGGAGTTTATGGATGATGATGCTGATAATGACATCAATTATTTCGGTGGTGACGACAATGATTTGAAAGGGATTGAGTCATTGGACGATGCCTTCACTCAAAGTGTTACATTTGAAGAATGGGAAAGAAGAAAGATTAATAGTTCAACGGAATACTCTTCAACAACTACAACAATAACCTTTCAGCAACTTGAAATTGATCACTATATTGCCTCCAAAGCAATACATAAAATCCCTGGAATAAAAAATGACCAAAATGTTCCAGTACTACGGTGAGAATAAAAACAATTAATACAAAAGTACAGTTATTATATATTTTAAATAAGAAGCTCAATTTATCATACAGCTAGTTTACCAATATATTTTATTTTACCTAATAGATTGTACGGAGTAACAGAAAATGGGATTTCAGTTTGCTGTCACGTTCATGGATTTTATCCATATTTTTATGTCGCATTACCTGCTGGATTCAAAGCATCACATTCCCATACACTGATGACCAACTTGAATAACATCTTGAAAAAGGACGGGATTTGCAGAATACAAAGAATAACTCAACCCATTTTAAAAATTACACTTGTCAACAAATTAAATATTTTGGGCTATGATGGAGACCAGAAACGGACATTTGCAAAAATTACCTTGGCTGTTCCGAAGTAATAATAAACTCTATTTTGAAAGCAAAATATAATCATTCTTATTTAAGTTTTCTCAAAAACTAAATAAAAAAATTGATATCAAAGTAACATAATTTTTTTAAATCAATTACAGGCTAATTTATGCTGCGAAATCAATTTTGGAAACAGCATCAGTTGCAATACCGGATTTAGGGAAATGTGTATACCAAGCTTTCGAGTCAAACTTAGATTTTGAAACAAGATTCATGGTGGATGCAGATATCGTTGGATGTAATTGGATTGAACTTCCTGCTGGAATGTACACTATTCGTAATAGCAGCAATCTACTTAATACTTCCAATAATGGTAACAAAATTTTCCCTGATTACTTATTATACCTTGTTATTAACTTAATTTATCCTTATAATATTTGTTTTCTATAAAGTCCATTAAAACTTTTTTAAATTAAAATTTTTTATATTTTTATCCAAACAGAATTAACGAAGGATGTTGAATTAC
The DNA here is from genome assembly GCA_034696835.1 of Lepidocyrtus lignorum. Lineage (NCBI taxonomy): Eukaryota > Metazoa > Arthropoda > Collembola > Entomobryomorpha > Entomobryidae > Lepidocyrtus > Lepidocyrtus lignorum. The sequence continues at coordinate 4,073 of JAQGAG010000243.1, forward strand.
CAAGCTCAAGATGTCAAATCGAAACTGATATTGTGTTTGATAAATTAATTTCACATTCGCCTATTGGTCTTTGGTCGAAAGTTGCTCCATTTCGAATTTTGTCTTTTGACATTGAATGCGCTGGAAGAAAAGGAGTGTTCCCAGAACCAGATAAGGATCCTGTAATACAGATTGCGAATATGGTGATTCATCAAGGAGAAGCTGAGCCGTTTATAAGAACAATCTTTACTCTCAACACATGTGCACCAATCATTGAAGCTCAAGTACTGAGTTTCTCCAATGAAGCTGAAATGTTGGAAGCGTGGGCGGATTTCGTTAGAAAAGTAGATCCAGATATGTTAACCGGATACAACATAAAAAACTTCGATCTGTATTATCTACTCAATCGAGCAACTCATTTGAAAACAACAAATTTTCATTTCCTTGGAAGAATTCGTAATATGAAATCTGTTTCACGTAATGTGATCCTACAAAGCAAACAAATGGGCAGAAGAGAAAACAAATCTATTAATATCGATGGTCGTGTTATTTTTGACTTGTTTTTAATTCTTGTAAAAGATTACAAACTTCGTTCGTACTCACTTAATGCTGTAAGTTTTCACTTTCTGGGTCAACAAAAAGAAGATGTTCATCATTCAATAATCACAGATTTGCAAAATGGAAATGAAATAAGTAGAAAACGACTCGCAATATACTGTCTCAAGGACGCCCTGTTACCACTTAAACTTTTACAAAAGTTAATGTGTGTGATCAATTATATGGAAATGGCAAGGGTCACAGGAGTCACTCTTCAATACTTACTTACCAGAGGACAACAGGTTAAAGTTGTCTCACAGATTCTCCGTAAAGCAAAGGAAACTGGCTACATTATGCCCACGTATGAGCCACAACAAGGAAAACCTATTGAGCAATTTGACGGCGCCACTGTAATCGAACCAATACGTGGATACTACGACGTCCCAATTGCAACCCTCGACTTTGCATCATTATATCCCAGTATAATGATGGCACACAATTTATGCTACACCACTGTATTGCGTAAATCACAAATTTGCCAACTCCAAGCAGACACATTTATCGAGAGTCCATCAAATAATTACTTCGTAAAGCCATCTATAAGAAAAGGAATTCTTCCTCAGATTTTGGAAGATCTGCTCAGCGCAAGAAAACGAGCAAAAGCTGACTTGAAAAATGAAAAAGATCCTTTTAAAAGACAAGTTTTAGATGGACGTCAACTTGCATTGAAAATGAGTGCTAACAGTGTGTATGGATTTACGGGTGCTCAGGTGGGTAAACTTCCATGCTTAGCAATCTCACAAAGTGTTACATCATACGGCAGACAAATGATTGCAGAAACTAAAACTCAAGTTGAACAAAAATTTTGTACCGAAAATGGTTATCAACATGATGCGAAAGTTATTTATGGCGATACGGATTCCGTTATGGTGCGTTTTGGAGTCAAAACTGTAGCTGAAGCAATGGCTCTGGGAAATGAAGCAGCCACATTTATTTCTACCAACTTCGTTTCACCCATCAAATTGGAATTTGAGAAAGTATACTTTCCCTACCTTCTAGTCAACAAGAAAAGATACGCAGGACTCTACTTTACGAAACCCGACATACACGATAAAATGGATTGCAAAGGATTGGAAACGGTGCGCAGAGACAATTGTCCTCTTGTTGCAAACGTCATGAATAGTTGTTTGGAATTAATTCTATTAAAACATGATCCTGATGGTGCTGTAGCATATGCTAAAACAATAATTTCTCAACTCTTTAACAATAAAATTGATTTATCTCAACTTGTCATCACTAAAGAATTGACGAAAACTGAAAACCAATACAAAGCAAAACAAGCTCATGTGGAACTTGCCAACCGAATGAATGAAAGAGATCCTGGAACGGCACCAAAACTAGGAGATCGTGTTCCTTACGTCATCATTGCTGCTGCTAAAAAAACTCCAGCTTATGCAAAAGCCGAAGATCCAATTTACGTACTCGAAAACAACATTCCAATTGATGCTAATCACTATTTGATTAATCAATTAAGTAAACCTTTGATCAGAATTTTCCAACCAATTTTAGGAGAGAAAACCGAATCAGATTTGCTAAGTAAGTTGATTTAAATTGTATTACTATTTCAAAACAAAACAAAACATTCAATTGTTAGCATTTCAATTATTCTTGTACGTAATTATTAATTTTAATTATTATATTTTATATTTTATATTTCATAATAGGAGGAGAACATACAAGAACAAAAGTATTGATAACTTCAACCGTGGGTCCATTGTCGCATCATACATTTAAACTACCCAAATGCATCGGATGCAAGACATTTCTTCGACCAGGCGATAATATTGCACTGTGCAAACACTGTTTGCCAAACCAAACTCAAATTTATCTGCAACAACTTTCCGTTCAATCTGAGTTGGAATCTAAATACAATCGACTCTGGTCCCAGTGTCAACGATGTCAAGGATCCTTACACGAAAAGGTTTTATGCACTAGGTACTGTTTTTATCAATATTTTCCTATTCGTACCTATAATCTGGTTTTATGGTTATTGAAAATAAAGTAAATTCTGATTATTGCTTCCTTCTTTGTTTCATGTATGCTACCAACAGCCGAGACTGCCCAATCTTCTACATGAGAAAAAAAGTGATTTTGGATGTGGAAGACCAAGATCAACTACTTCAACGCTTTCATTAATTATAACTTTAACTATAAGTCAATATATTATTACAATTACGTTAATTTTTGAATGAATTTATGAACTACTATGGATTATTATTGTTATAATATTTAAGAAATAATGAACTTGTTAATGACTATGATTTTCGTTCAAATACAAAAATAATAAATGTATTATTATAACGTGCTTAAAGTCCAAATATTTCCCAGTACCCACATATCAATTTCACCCATATTGAAACGCATACCCAAAATGAACATATATACCCAAAATGAAAATGTATACCCACCCAACATACCAATCAATCACAATGACCACAAGAATGAAAGTTAAATGTAGGTGTACATACAATAGATCTACAAATGAAATCTAGATGCCCAATGAGAGCTCTGAGCTGATTGAAAAATATTCTTTTGCAAATTCGACTCCTGGACAGATTTGTATCATTAACGACCATTTTATTAGTGAATATTGAAACGAGCATCACAGATTTGGAAGTTGACGGCCTGTAGCATCGGTCTTCTGATTTCGAATAGAAAAATTACCAAAGAAACCATTTTCAATGGTGACTTAACATTAACATGTACTTCGAAGAATGCATTTAAATACAGAATTGAGGAGAACCGACAGTTGTATTACTTTGGCATAATAAAATGCATGGCATTGCAAAAAGTTCACTTGGAAAACGTACTACCACAGAAGCTCATTCGTGTCTTATGTTATCTTATGTTGTCTATAATCAAAACCGTCCAGGAATCGGAGAGAGCCAGTAACAAAAAATTTCTTGGGCTCCTATGTAAAATAGTCAACATTGTGACTCTATGTATCTTACCTACTCTAATGTAGATTCATTTAGTATATTCAACCTTGCTTAAAATTAACGTACAATTAAAAACTAAACTCATTCATATTTATCATATAATTAGCAATTCATTGTCAACTTTATTACTCATTTATTGGAATAATATATAAAATATATAAAATATGTCAAATTATCTATAATACGTAATATACTTAAATAAAATATATTATAACAAAGTTAAAAATTCATCTATATAGAGACATATTTTCGATCATTATTCCTTAAAGCCTTAGTACCATGTAACTAAAATGAAATTCCTAATAAGTCTTAGCCAAATCTTCAACCATCTTGATAACTTCTTCCACTGTTGCTTGCTCCTTCATTCCACTCCCTTTTGAATCAATCTTTAAAAAAAACCAAAACAAAACAACTATTTAGTTTTTTGATGATAATCATATTAAGATAATAAGAAATATAATCTACAAAAGTTAAATATTTTAAAAACAATACCATTAATCCACCGACAACGGTTCTCTTTTCCCCAATAGATAGGTTCAAAAAGCTCTCAATGAGATCACCATCAACGATCCCTTCACACGGCTCCTGTTTCTTTTCATTGTAAAAGCTTCTCCAGAAAGAGTGTTCAATTTTACCAACCGGTTTAATGAACTTTCTAAGTTTTTCTTGTAGCTCCTGAAGAAATTCGTAAGATCCTAGCGATGAAATCCGCGTTACAAAACCAATCGAACCACTTATTGTCCCGAAAAGCAAACCTCCAGTTATCCAAGTCCCAGTAGTCTTAACGAACGAGCCATGTCGAATACAGTTGATCATATCACCAATATGAATTCTTCCATTCTCATGAAGTTGACACCGTTCTTCGTCCGTTGGTGCTGACCTATACAATAATATTTTTTAAATTTTTATTTTGAACGTTTTTTCCCATCTTAACTTTTCTAATTACGACATAAGCACAGATAAATTGCGTCATACTTACTCATCTCTTGTGCACACCATAAGATTAAAGGAATTATCCGATCCAAGAAAAATGTCATCATCAATAATATCAATTGCTGTCATCCAATTTGGATTGTAATCCCTCCCGATCTAATAATAAGTAATATAACATTTTAAGTACATATTTATATTATTTCAATTAAATATGAACATATATGAACACAACAAAAACAATACTGTTGGATAATGTAGTTGGATAAATTCAAATACTTACCTCTGCAAATGTGCTTGTCATATTTTCATACTTCAGTAACGTAATGGAACGCATCAGATCACCGACAAGAATAAAATCTCCTTTACATTTTATATACAATGAAAGAATCATGTTGAAGTAGGAGCATTCCAAATCCAGTTCATTTTCAGACGTCCACTTAAATAAACGCACCTGTTAATACAAATAAATTAAAAATGTGTTTTATAAAGGTTAAACAACACATTTACTCACATAACTAATTATTAGAAAACATGTCATATTAAATAATAACTACCGTGCTATTAATCCCTGCTACGATTTTCCCATGAAAGCTTTCAATACTGTAGCAAGCACCTTGGATAATTTTCTCAGCAATTACTTGAAGTTTACCATCAACAAATTGAAAGATGACAATTCGTCCACGTTTCGGCTCACTTTCTTCTGGAATAACAAATGCTGTTCCAACAACGTAGTAGTATTGAGGTAATTCTTCTCCCTCTTCTTCTGTTTCTTTTTCTTCACCTAATTCTTCACCTAACTTGCACGAAACAATACTGATTGCGTATTCATTCTCCAAAAATTGATGAGCATGTACAACTAAAATTTAAACAAAAATAAAATGATACTATTACAATATAAACGAAAAATGAAAAAAAAAACCATTCATTAATAAAACGTAAAAAAATAAATCTTTGTAAAAAAAACAATTTATACCTTCAAACGTATGACAATCAATAATAAGTAGATTGTGTACTTCGGTATCCTCTCCTAATTCTAATGGTCTTGATGTACTACTGCTAGTACTTGGTTCGGCGGATGACAATGATGGAGAGCTTTTACTCTTGATGGTAGCGAAAGTGCTTGCACTTGGTTTCATGGGTGTTAATCCAGACGTCTTCATTATATCAATACGCATTGTAATAACGCCAAACGTTTTTGATGACTCCTGATACGCAATTCTTCTTGGAGTTTCCCTCAATGGCACCGTTCTAATTTGAAGCTTTTGAATTTCCTCAATCACTCCAATTATTATACCAGACTCGTTACCAAGAGCCAAGCTATTTGGAAACGCTAATGTGTTCAAAGGACACATATAAAGAACATCCTTCAGATTTACTTTGGAAAATACAAGACGATTGCTTGCCCAAAAAATAACTGTTGGTGTATCCGTACAAACAAACACACTGGAGAGGGATTTGTGTTTGAACACCTTCAATATGGTTGGTTGCGTTCCAAGTGTGACCTTTTTCATATCAGCCAATTCCCCCGTGGTCAGATTCATCGAAAAATGGCACAAAGATCCATCACCAAGTGAGCACATCAAGTAATGAGCATGGTCATTAAACGAAACCATTAATATAGATCTGGGTATTATGTCTATAAAACCAAAAATAATACAATAGAGCATTAGTACAAATTATTATTATGCATTTTCAACTGCAAAAATCAATGCAAATATTAATAAATACAATACCTCCACTTATAACTTCTTTTGTAGCAATTTCCAGGTTAGGAACAGTAAGAATCAGTACAGAAAAATCAATCCATAGCCCAACAGCAACAAAATTTGGAGTTATATCCAAACAAGCAATTTCATTTTCCATTATTGTATCTCTGAAATAATTTTATTAGAAACAACAATTATATCAAATAATATACAAACATTTGCAATCACATATAAATAAATTATTAAATATACTCTAATCTAATAAATAAAATACCGAAGCAAACGAAGTGTTCCAATTCCGATCTCAAGGTAATAAAGTTCAGCCCCAGCACCACAAACAATATGACTCTTGTTTGCAGAAGCTACACTAATCCATTCACCGGATACAGGCTTCCATTCACTAAAAGAAGTAATACACAATTTTATTAATATTAATATCTGTGTTAATTTTAATTTTCGAACATAATAGTAATGAACATCTGAATTTAATAAAAACAACTAAATTACGTCAACAGCTTTTTAGACAAAGCCTTCACCAATCGAATCCCACTAGACGTTACTTGAACGACCTGGCCATCATTGACATTTGAAATCCAAAGCGTTTGCTTATCAGTCAAAAATCCTTCTACTTCACTTTCCTCAATTTCCTCACCATTTAACTGCAAACATCTAAATAAGATTAAAAAAACACATTTATTTTTAACATACCAATAACATTATTACTGATAAATAATAAAATACAGAGAAATAAACAAAATAAATTAAACATTCACCTTGTAATTCCAATAGAAGACACAACCAGCATATTCTCATATCCACTATCGTCACCGATACTCAAAGACCACAGCCCCTTGATTTGTTCCAAGTCAATTGTCGCAAGCTCTTGAATCGCAATTCCATTTCTTACAATTCTTAAGGAGCCTTCTTTAAATCCACCTATGTATGATACAGTTTTTGTTCAATAACAATTTGCATATTCTTCAAATACTTAAACTTCATAATTTCCGACAATTTTTTAGAATCAGAACAATTTCGTACCTGAACAAGTTATCAGTTGACTTTCACATTCTGATTCCGTATCAACTACGACCATGTCAATAATAGGGGCCAAGTTTGGGAAAGAATCCATCACGCTTATATAATTTTTCTGTTCATCCGCAACACTTCTTAGTCGAATCAATTGTGAATCACCCAAACGTGATCCAACAAAAACAACACAATTGTCAAGATATGTTAAGCATTCCGGAATACTTATTTCACCTATAAGTATTTCATGTAACAAAAATAAATTATTAGTACCAATGTAAGGATCAATAAAAAATTATATACCTAATACCTATACTTGTACCCAAATTTAAACGCATACCCAATATTTCAAATTTAATGCTTTTAACATTTGCTCCACGAGATGATCCTTGTCCTTCTTCTAACAACAGCATATACAAATTTCCAACCATATCTCCGAGAAGAAACCTGCTTCCAACAGAATCAACTCTGGCATAACAAGTGATCGTGCTTTGCTGTAAAACAATTACAAAATTACAAAATATTAGTCAAAACAATTTCATTCCCACTTACCTACATATATTCAGACAAAACATTTAAATTAGTACATAATATTCAAAAACAACCTTCATTGCTGCAGGGGCCACAGCAAGAAATTTGGAACCATTATAATACAAGATAGATTCTTTCCCAATAACAAGGGACCCTCCGAATGGTTGAGGTATAGGAATAACAATGGATGAATGACTCTCAATTTTTTCCTGCTTCCACACAATCTTACTGAAATCCTTGTCATTGAGAGATATTTCCTTAGCCCTCAAATGCCGACCTTGAACATCTTGATGGATCATTACAATGGTAGGGTTTACGCAGCCATACAAAAAGCCCATATCTTGTACAAGTTGTTCTTCCAACCTGTTTTAATAAATTTTGTAATTATTTTAAGCAATTTTTTATATAACAATACAAATTCTACCAACACTTCAATACCAATAATAATAAGAATTCAAAACAATCTAACCTGATATTAAAACCAGTAAGCTCAACGTTCGTATTGCTTAACGGTATGATTTTGAAAAAATTTTCGTAAAGCTTCAAACCAATGACCCTTCCTTCTGGATCTATTATTCCAACAATCCCAGTCTCTGATGGCTTCGGGCATTCACGATCTCCAACATTTCCATGAGCCACTGTAACGATCTCTAATGGCTTCCCTTGCTCAAATTGACATTCCAGAATCATTGCATTATAACGAGCGGTGACAATAAACAATCGATCCTTTTCATCACCCTAAATAAATAAAAATTTTCATTCTATGAAAACCTTCTAATTCATCTTTCTATATAAATATATAAGCCCCCCAAAAAAACAATTAAAAATTATTTAAAAACCAAACGTTAAACTTGCATTTTGCCGGAACAATTTTAAAACTGCAATTTTCCCAAAAATCCCAAATTCCTTCAGTAGGCGAAGACCTTCAGGTGTGACTAGATATATCTCTAACCGTGTATTCTTGGCAAGAATCAAATTCAATTCTTTAGGAGAAGTAAAATTGCCTGCAAATAATCCCACAATCGATAATTTAATTAATTATAGTTCATCAATTCACCAATTATTTTTAAAATCATCATCAATCATCAAATTTAAATTACAATAAATCTACAAAAAATGTTTAAAAAATTTACTAACCGGTTGTACAAGAAGTTACTGCTGTGGAGTTTTGAGCTGTCACAACATACTGCTGTGCAGTCTCCGCCATTTTAAAAATTTTAATGTCAATTACTAATCACGTTCAATATTTAAAAAAAAAATTAAAATTATTAATCCAGTTACCACACAAAAATTATTTGTGCTCACATCCATCACCAACTACCACCAAACACTGACTGAAGTTCTTTTCTTTCTCTTTATTTCTTCTTAATCCAAAACATACTCATAAATACGTTCATTATAACGTATTACGTGAAACAAATTCAATGCATTTGCATATTGTTTTAAACAGAACCTATACCTTTATACAGTTAACTTACAGAAATCATAAATTAGCATTCCATCTGTATTACATGGGAGAATCTGTAAGAAAAATTCAATGCAAACTAGCTAAACCTACCCACAAGCCATGTTACCTATTACCCCACATTTTCAACAACGTTTGTAACTACATTATAATTAAATATATAACAACCGAACTACGTTATACGATTCTTCGCACCTACTTTATACATATGAGATGATTTGCTCCCTTCGTATTACAAGAGAGACCCATTACCTACAGCTGCACCTTAAATGAATTAACTAATCCTCCGAATGTAATAATACATGCCACAACATTATTCAAAACGTCGTATAAACCAAAATTAACATAATAAATAGGTATATTAAATTTTAAAAAGACTAAGGATAATCCAAAGAAAGTTTTACGTTTTACTATTCAGAAAAATAAATACATTCCCCATGATTTGGCAAGAACTATGTATCCATTTATGTCTAAATACAAAAATTAAAACATATTTATCTAGCACTAACTAAACTAGATTGATAGATATATAAGACCAAAACATAGAACAATTATCTTATATATGTCAAATGGCTCTCCCCAAACATGATACATCCCCATTATAATACTATTTTATTACAGTAACATAATTCCTACACAAACTCCTCTATTCAATACCAGACTCATTATCAGAATAAATCATGTCCATGAATTTAAAATACAATCCCATATTACGGCAGCGACACACCGTGGTACGCGTTTTACTATGAATGGAAACTGGGAATGTTCGCAAAAGCGATTAATGCAACGTACTATTTCAGTCAGATAGCACACAAATCTTTTTATTTTGTTTACAAGTACATAAATGCCCTTAACCGACAACATATTAGTTTTCTTAAACTAATCATTACTAACATAACTAATTCATGATTGCAGAGCTGAATTGACTTCAAAATTACAATATTTGCATTCAAAGTCCCTTTAATACTCATTAAAATTGAGCTTAAAATTATAATTTTTCACATGTTGGTTTGGGTGAGGAATATATTAAAAATTCCGCAAAATCTAAAACAATTACAAGCAGTACACATTTCCTGTATAAGATTGCAAAATATAAATTGTAAAAGGCTGTTATGTTCAGGAATACCTAATTTCATGAGTTTACACCTAATTTGCTACCAACCTTCATAAAATCAATGAATAATATTTGCTACCGTAGATACGATAAGTAATATAGATACAAATGGTAACTCAAAGTAAAATATATATAATTTAAAATTTCGTCTTCGATGAAAAAAATATCCAAATCAGACCATTCTCGATTCCCAATACCACCCATTATTCTACCCATTCTAATCAGATATACTGACTTTATTTTTTTTTAAATGTTTTACATATTTTAGTTATTAGTAATATATCATATTACCAAAATTAACAACAGTGATTACGATCATGAGTGATGTTATAAATGGGGCATCGTGGGCTTCAAATCCCAATTTACTCCCGTACCACCCGGACTTTGATGAAGTAGGTATTCGAGTTCGTCTCCGCCGATACAACATGATGGTCAAAATTGATGCTTGGTACAAGTTTGTACAAAAACTTCGTGAAAATCCGACGGACGCCAAGCTACTTGCTATGCTCGAGACGGTAGTTATCGAGGAAGAATTCTGGCACCGTAAACACACCACACAAGACGCGCAAACTTCATGGGATGAAATCCATGGAATCTTGGCAGAATATGGACATCACATTAAAGCCCTATGCATCCGCTTCCGAACCAATCATGTGGATTATCTGGAACAACTTTATGAGCATACCAGATCCCACAAAGTCAACATTATCCTCGCCTTGCTGAAGTATACACCAAACCTTAAAATGCTCCAAATTGTTGGCGGAGGATTGAACTTCTCGAAACAGAACCTCGACGACCTAGAACGCGGAGCCAAGCAGTACCCATCACTAAACCTAATGTGGCTAGATATAAGTCATGACGTCACCAGATCTTTGTCTCTTTGTGACTTTGTGGAGCTAGCACTTCTTCGAGGGACGCATCTAACTACCCTTTCCATTTCTTGGATGCAAGTCACGCTTCTACGCAACATCCCTACTGGTGGATTGAAGTTCCCCAACCTAAAAATGCTGCTCATTCGTGATCTGGGATTTGATGACACTTCCAAAGACTCTGCACCAACAGCCCAGAAAATCAAGGAAGTGTTTTCCAGCAATCAATTTGCAAGCGTAACACATTTGGAGCTTGTCCACTTTACATATGGTCAGACTATCCATCTCCCAAATATCTTGAATGCATTCAATTCGATGGAACAACTGGAGGTTATCCAACTGGATCACACCGTGGATAAAATCAAGTTCCAGATTGATCAACAAAACGAAGTCAGTAGTGCGAATCCAGCACTTACTACTAAGTCAACTGGTGCCGGAGCTTGTGGATGTCGTGATGGATCAAATTGGAAAGTAAAGGGACTGTTGAACATCCTTTCCTTAAATCTGGCTGACTTCGATGGATGCGCCGCCGACATTCAATTGTCTGTTAAACGCGTGGTGGAATGGTTTCAACAAGTTCCGTATAAAATACAGCTCATTCTTACGTCTTGTCCAGAAGACCAAAAGTTAAAACTACAAACCCGAATTGCCGATGCCTGTACCAAAAAGGATATCATCCCACATGTAACGATTATCGATGCCCTCCCTGAGATTTCCCATTACGCCGACGGTCGGGAGTTTCAAAATGCCCCTTACATTTATTAATACATCTCATATGATTGATTTTAGAAACCTTTTTTGAAATGATATATGAAATGATACAAAAACAAAATTATATTGATGCACTTATTGATACATAGACTATGCAATAAAAAATACTATTAATAAAAAATCCAACAAATACTCATTGAGATATTTTTTTTTTTGGTAGAATTTTAATCAAATCCAATATTTTATTATTGACATACTTGTTTTGTTTGAGATTATTACAATCCCATTTATACATTGATTTTAATACACTATTAATTTTGATTCAGATAAGTTTTTTTTAACAATTTATAATTTTGTTTGTTAGTCATTCCTAATTATTTCTTTATGTAGTAAATTCAAGAGGTGGCATTAGGGCATACATTTCATGATTAATTTACTGGATTCGTCATCGCTATTATCACCATCATTCCTTTTTGCAAGGGGAAGCCGGTGGTGTATCGAAGACGGTAGATGCTCTAGGACTGGTGGCCGAAGTAGACTGTCGTCGTTCCTTTCGTGTCTTGTTCTTCTTATTACTACTAAAAGGACTACTAATCCAATTTAGGAATTTCATAAACACATTTTGAGTTTGATCATCATCCCAATTTTCGTCATCGTCACTTGTCATCTCTTTAGGGATCCAAAATTCGTCATCTGATGGAGGAGACTGATATGGCGAATGTGGTGGTTGAGAACTTGGAGAGTTCATCTGATTATTCGCTGGTTGTGCGAGTGGCACGGGGTCCTCCCAATCGTAATTTGGCTCTTCAGGTTGCACACATTCCATTCCCAAACATGCAAGTTTAAGTTTCGCCTCAAGTCCAGAAACATCAGTCTTCTGACTGACATACATGCTGATAATTTGCAACTCGTTACAACCAATGTTAATATTGATATCTCTGGCTGCTTGAACTATATAATGAGCATAATCGGCAGCTGCTTGCCCGGCCCTTCTTTCTGATGGAGTTGCGTTGTTAGAAAGCTTTTCCAGATAATCTTCATACTCACCGGCTCTTAAGATTTTTGAAGCTACCACAACACCTTCAAACGACTCTGCTGGTACGGGATCCCTATTATAAACAGCTTTCTTTGCAGGAGCCCTTATTCCATAGTTTCTTCTTGACGACATTGCTTTACCAATTTTAGTCATGCTTGTGGTGACACTGGAATCAGGATAGCTCCGCATATAATTTAACACATTCTGGTAGTATACCTTCAAATGAAAAATAACAATTAACGCGTTCATTAGTTCCATGTGTTTTGTTTTAAATATTTACAATCATATACGAATAAATTAACAATGAAACAATCGCAAACTTACATTATCGCCTATAACATCTGGAGGAATGGGTATAATCATACTATTTGAAAACACTCCACATGGATACGCAGTCAAGACTCCAGCCTCGTAGTCGTCCCCGTACGTTGACAGAACAACAATTGCTGATTTACATTCACCTCTTACAAGAAGGTCATCAGGCCTCTTTATAAAATAAGAAAGTCCAAGTACAGTGTCAAACTCCATCTTCAGTGCACATCTCATAATCTCGTCATTAACAATCCTTTGTTCAATGAGATACTCTTCCTCATAATCCCGTATCTTTCCCTCAGCTTCTGCAATAGCATTATCATCCCTTACTGGTTGGTTCTCCAAAACAGTTTTTGCAAGCTTGGCATTGTTTAGTTTATCTAAACAAGTTTTTTTCCATCCCCTTTGAATAGATGTACTCCTAAAATGCTTGGCTACTTCCTTCATGATTGTTGAACACTGGCTGAAAATCATTATTGCGATGACCAAATGCATAACCAGTTTACTTGACCAACCACCAGTTTTAGCTTTACGAGTTTCCAAAATGTGCTTGTGCTCCACCTGGCCAGGTGTTATATGGTCACCAACTGCATGGAATTTTTTGCTTAAACCTTCATTATCCTTAAGCTTGAGTTTAAACAACTGATCCATATACTTAATCACGTAGGGATCCTCGGACACGATTTTAGGATGTGCTTCCATAGGTGGTACAGCATTGATACGGACTTCACTAAGTATATCCCCAAACTTCTTATCCATAAAATCCAGATCTTCAGCTACAAGTGGTCCCTTTTTCATTTGATTGACGAAATTTGACGATAGCAATGGCAGCAATTCCTTGATCTCCCTTATTATGACGTCATCATCACGTCCTTTAACAAATTAGGTAATTAACAAGATCAGTAAATGAATATTTGTCAAGTATGTGCATAATATTAGTATCATTGTAGAGAAAGTACATAGTACTTGTTTTATGTACCTACCTGGCTTTCTAATGTAGAACGCCATAACTATAATGGTGCGATGAAAACTCGTAACACACAGACGAAACCAACCTTAATTCCAAGAATATGTAATGCCTATTGAATAGTACCAAAAACAAAATTTTGAAAACGTAAGATGGGAGTAATGAGTTGTGAATTGGGTGAACGTCAATTATGACATAAAAATAATTTAAATTTCTACCTTGCACTTTTCATGCAAAAATGAATAAACCATTGTTTAATTAAAATGCATATATCGCATAACAACAACAACATAATTCACACGACAACATAAATTAATTCATCGCGTACTATCATGTCAATTTATATCCCCAACACGTTCAACATAGTTCATACAACAATAAAATATGAATCATCAATAAAATAATGCTTTGAAAATAGACAAATATAACTTTATACTTCATTCTTGAATTAGAAGACATAATATACCTTAACATCACTTTGGATCAACTTATTTTGGGTACCATTTCCGTTTTTAGGTGCAAAAAACATTTATTTTAGTTCCGACTATTTCCGCATTTTATTCATAGTCGTTATTATACTTTCGGTATTACAATATTATTTTAAATGTGAATATAGTTTAGATAAAAAGCATTATAATTGAAAATAATCGTTTGACAGATATCGATAAAGACATGGCATTACCAGTTGTTTCAAAACTATTTAAAAAAACAACCACAAAATGATAACCGATGCATTTTCGTATCCCAAAATGAAGTCCCGGAAATGGCTTTTCAAGTCCTTGAAATGAAAAGAATGCGTTTTCGTATCCCAAAATGAAGTCCCAGAAATGACTTTTGAAGTCCTTGAAATGAAAAGCATGCGATTTCGTATCCCAAAATGAAGTCCCAGAAATGACTTTTAAAGTCCTTGTAATGAAAAGCATGCATTTTTGTATTTCAAAATGAAGTCCCAGAAATGACTTTTGAAGTCCTGGAAATGAAAAGTATGTGATTTCGTATCCCAAAATGAAGTCCCAGAAATGACTTTTGAAGTCCTGGAAATGAAAGGCATGCAATTTCGTATCCCAAAATGAAGTCCCAGAAATGACTTTTGAAGTCCTGGAAAT
This sequence comes from Lepidocyrtus lignorum, assembly GCA_034696835.1. Lineage (NCBI taxonomy): Eukaryota > Metazoa > Arthropoda > Collembola > Entomobryomorpha > Entomobryidae > Lepidocyrtus > Lepidocyrtus lignorum. The sequence goes on from JAQGAG010000243.1 coordinate 19,364, forward strand.
GAAAAGTATGCGATTTCGTATCCCTAAATGAAGTCCCAGAAATAACTTTTGAAGTCCTTGAAATGAAAACCATGCATTTTTATATCCC
>JAQGAG010000244.1:0-19434 GCA_034696835.1 Lepidocyrtus lignorum
ATAGTTAGCTAACTATCTCACAAAAATTAAAATGGATAATGGCAACATTAAATGTGATGGCCATGGTCAATCTCCGCCTCCGCTCCTACGTCGCTGAAAAACTTGGTAAGATTCAAGATGATATTGACCTCTTGTCAGTCAGTAGGAGGAAAATTGTTCAATTTTTTATTTCCCGGTCGGCCTACTTCTCTACTGCTAAATTCAGCGGTGAAATGTTTGGCGCAAGAAAACGAGAATTCACAGTATTTAGATGCTCTCAGCTGCTCAAGAATCATATCATGTCATGATGACTTTCACTCCCTCTCTATTCTCTATGAAGTGACTATGAACCCTCTACTTTCTCCAGCTGAATTTCATCTTGTAAAAATCAAAAACAGAATTATTTGCATGTAAAGTTTGTGAATGCCTTCAAGATGTGATGAAGAAGGCTTCAGCTTGGAAAATGATGGGATCTTCCCAGAAAGTTGAGGATGCGAGTGAACCAAAAGCAGGGCATAAGTTGCGATACAGTTTTTTGATGCGATGTGATGATGATAATGATGATGATCATGACATCATGAACGAACATACGAAAAACTTCGGAAGAAGTCAAAATATACTTATTTGTATGTATTGTAGTTGTGTTGTGTTGTAGCGTAGCCTACAACTTGTAGGTTGTAGTCGTAGTAGACCGTAGATGATGCTATGTACATTTTTGTGCATAAAGTTTATGCTTACGTGTACTTTTGTATTTGGCACTTTGTATTTTGTATATGGCCAGCGCATGTAAATTGTAAACGCTGGCCTATATGCATATAGCCGCTATATTATAGCTTATGGCGCAGCGTCCAACTAATTATTCTTAAAACAATGTACATTAACACTATTAACAGTAGTATACAGTGCAAAAGTACTTTTTTGGTATTTTATGGAAATGCATGCGATGATAATATGATTTCGCAACATTTATGGGTAATTCGGTTAAAAACCCTTATTTTTGTCCTTATGCATAAATACGAACATTCTTAGCGCACCTTCATGGCATGTATTTATCCGCGGTCCGCGACTTCCAGTACACAAGTTATGTTATGCATTTGGATTTTGGAACTTCCAATCCAAACTGGAACTATTATTTTTGGAAGACTATAAAACTGTATAAACTTACGGTAATAGGCATTTTATGTATTGGCATTGCAAATTGCAATACGCAGTCAGTCAGTACGCGTTTTGCTTTACGTTACGTGTAGTAGTAAGTAAAGTACGTATGTTGAAGTAAAGTATATAAAATATAACTTTTCTGTTATAGATAGGCATAGTCATATATTATAAGTTATTTATATGGGCATAATCGCATCGAATGAAATCCTATTTACTTGATTTTCTTCTTGCTACGCAACTACGCATACGTGGTATAGATGAATCGCTCTTCCATATCGAGAGTCACTCAGTCAGTACGTAACTTGATTTGAAGAAGTGATGAAGGATTGTAAAAGTGTGATTTGTGAAATATAACCTAACCTGACCTGCTGATCTAAAATTAAATCTTTCAGAAGGTTCTGAAAGAAAGTATTATAAACCGTGAATTAGTCGAATTTTTAATAGTTGAACAGCGGAATAAACTGTTGGAATCATTTGGAAAGTAAGTTTAAAAGTTTATAATCAAATCTAATGGTAGGTGGTTAATTTAGGTTTGTAGAGTAACGTAATTAATTAATTCAGATTCAGAAGTTAGTAACTGTGTACGTGGCGGATTTGTAGTTTCATTTTAATTTTTAAATCTCTCATTTTATTTTATCCGTACGTGATTGACAGCTTTTGTGGTACGCGACATTGTCAATTGTTGCAAATATTTTAAAATGAAAGGGCAATAATTATCAATTTAGTCAATTAGTTATGTACATTTAACATTATGATAGTTAGACCTCTTTTAAATGAGTTTCGACGGTTGAGGGGTGGGAGGTCATGCTTTTGTTTATTGGGGACTGCATTTTTATGTCTTTGCTTATTTATGTTAGAGTCAAGGTCAAAGGTAGAATTATTGCATTTTAAAGTAATTGATCATTCTTCTAGCTCCAGTAGTAAACTATTTCGGTTTGTTTAAGTAAACATTCGGCACTTATAGCTTTTATAAAGTTGCAAAATAAGTTTTAATAGTCCTTAGAATTTAGTTGAGATTGCGCAATCCTCTGCTTTTGTTTCAGACGATCCAAACATTTTTTGTTGTAAAATCCGTATCATCGTAAACTTAACCAGGGTTAGCTAACTTTATTATTAACATCACCTGCATCTGCATGGGTCACGTTACCTAAAAATAAGCTTTCAGCATAACTGTTTGTGTGCAAGCAAGGCCAATCAATCACCAATGAACATTTATCTACACTATCAAGAAGCGATAAGCAGATTTAATGTTAATTGAAAAATACTTTAACGGAGCAAACTGACGAGTTAGTATTTGAAGTAAATTTAAATTTTAGATACCTCCTCTAGTTATAGTTAGAGATTTTGTACGTAAAGTATACGTAGAATTAATCATACACAAAAGAAGGTACCTATATCTTATCTCGTTATCTCGTGAGAACTAACCATAACATAACGTGGACTTCCAAAAAGCCATTTCATGTTGTAAAGAGCAGGAGTCAGACGCACAATACATAACGCATTTTTTGTTGATGTTGATTGGTTAACCTAACTCATACTCAACTAGCGAACAATTGCATGATGAAATCCAAAAAAAAGATAATGATAAAGCAGATTGTATTTGCCAATGCCATAGCGGACGCCTGATGCTCACCAAAACGTGACGTCAATGGAAGTTAATGTAAATAAGTCAGACAATATCAGAAAGTACTCGAATAAAATTCATTCTCTTGGATGATATTATTATCTTTCTTCCTTGCTGGTAATAGCATTTTTAAGCATAATAATTAGTTTAATTATCGCTACATACCAGGTTGTATATAATTACGTTCAAGCGCTGCATATGGGTTTTAGAATTTACTGGATCCAATATTAAATAGACATTGGGAAGGAAAGGACTCGGGGGACGGGTGAGTCAACATTTCATTTTCGAACAATTGTTTTCGTGGCAAATTCGAACAGTTCGAAAAATTCAGATTAGATCTGCAAGAATATGGAACGTTGTTAAATGGGGTTGTAGTTGTAGTAGTGTAGATAGAAGTTATGTATAGGTTTAGATTGTTCATTTAGCAATAAATTGTGATTGTCCAAATCGCCTTGGTCAATGTCACCCCACCCCTCTCGCACGTAATTAATTAGTAAATCGTTGAAAGGAAGTTGGTGAATTAAATTATTAAATCCAATATCTTCCAATATGCAATATACCATGTATTTAGTAGTAGTTCCGATGTATAGGTATGTTCATACTCTTGACTTGACTTGTAAAGTTAAAGTATGCTGCATCCTCTGTACTCTGTAAATTGTATAGTTAGTAGTAGTTAAGGCTGCAGCTGCAGATTCAGATAACCTCTAAAGATTTAAAAAAAATATTTTTATCGGCCCTATCGATTTTGAACGGCTTCGATAATAACTTCAAAATCTCGTAGTTGGTCACTGTATAAGCACTATAAGGCTTGGAGTGGAGAGAGAAATTTAGAGAAAAGTGAAATATAGTAAAATTTCATTGATTGAAGTCAATCAGAACAAAAATAGGAAACTAAGTATCTATCTACTATCTAATCATAAATAAATATTTATTTCTAAATTAGCACGGCTTTTGTTTCACCAAAAACAAACTAAATACGATGTGACTTTAATTAATTGTTTGTGTTTGTATCTCTTGCAGATTGAAAATCGTGATATTTTATTTTACAACTGAACTGGAAAAGAAACTGACTCAAGATGGAAACGTTACAGAACTTTACGAACATGATGAATAACAAACTGTAAGTAATTATGTCATTAAGATGTATGTAGCATTAGTAGCATTTGCTGTTATTATTTAGGATTTAAACGCGATAATTATATGTGTTTACTATTTATACATGCAGGGATCAACCGATCCGGAATCACTTGAAGAATGTCTACGCATCAATTGCTTCCGCTACTTTTGTGGCGGCTGCTGGATCATTCGTTCACTGCAATGGTAAGTAGCTCAGAGCATCAATCATAATTTACACTGTCAGGCAAGAGTATCTCAAAGTAAGGCTAAATATTAAGATTCTGAATTTTTTCGGTTTTTACAGGATATTTCGAAGGAGGACTTCTGAGTGCTCTCGGCTCTATCATTTTGATGTGCATGCTGGCTTTCTCCCGGAATCCGGATGGCAAGGATGATGGAACTCGATTCATGTATCTCAACGGATTCGCTTTCTGCACTGGTTAGTGCAACATAATTTATTCATACCTTTCTCATTTTGCTGTTTGTATTTCGGGTGTTGGAGACTAGGAGACTACAAAACAACTGTGACGTAATCCCGTGATTGAGACTAATTGTAACGATGTTTTAAATTTTGCATTTGAATAGGAATGTCAACTGGTCCTCTCATCGAAGCGGTTTGGGAAATCGAGCCAAGCATTGTAATGTCTGCTTTGATGTACACTTGCGTGATCTTCACTTGCTTCTCTTTGAGTGCACTGATTGCCCCTGAAGGCAAATACCTCATGTTGGGTGCTCCACTCGTGTCAACCCTTTCTGCAATGCTAATGGCATCCCTTCTCAACATCTTCATTCGATCTCACACCATTGCATACGTAAGAGGAATAACTACTTTCAACTTCACCTCCCACATAAGTGAGATTGAGTTAAAAACGGGAGAATTTATTTAATGTGCTTTATTTATCCATTTCAGATGCAATTGATTCTTGGGCTTCTTGTCATGTCTGCCTTCATCCTGTATGACACCCACCTCATCATGGAGAAATTCCGTATCGGAGACAGGGACTACATCTGGCATGCACTGACATTGTTCATGGACCTGGCCAGCATCTTCAAGCACATCTTGATCCTTCTTGCCGACAAGGAGCAGGGCAACCGCAAGAAGCGAGATAACAGGCGTTAAACGAAACAACTACTGAAGAGCGAACACGAAGAAAGCTTGCGTATCTTTGATTTATGTATATTCATTCAAAAGCTAAAACTACAAACGTGTTTCAATTAAATATCCATATTGTATACATTATTGTTATATTAATTACTATAAAATCAGAACTCTAATATAATATGATTATAATTCAAATTGCTTTGTGAACTCTTTTTACAAACAACGTATAATGAATTTATAAAATGGTATTCAGACTTCGTCAGTCTTGATCTGAAACTATATATCGTTTCTAGAATGTTGGATCAATCATTTATATTTACCTATACATATAGTCATATTACACGTGTACTAATTTTCTTGCATTTCATGATAATATATTTATTATAGTTTCCTATAAGCCTTTGTTACATCACTATCACTCATTACATATTTACTAGAATTGTTTCATCGAAGTTGGATTCATTCGTGCCGTGATCCTTTCCATAATACTGTGTGATAACCAACTCGAAGTATGACCTTGAGTGTTTATAATCTGTTTAGCTTATCATAGAAAGTTTCATTTCGATGTTCAGTTACCAATGTTCTAAGTATATTGTAATCAGTAATCGTAATCGATGAAAACTTACGAAATCACCCGAACTCAACAACTCATGGAGTCCGCAAGGGGAAGCTAATTAAATTAATGCTCAAAAACTTCTAGATTCATTATCAGATCACACTACTATTATAAAATGTCACATGAATGAAAAATAAGCATTTATATTTATACTTACTCAGCGATAGCAAACTACCTATTCTACGAGTAGCAAGCTATCAATACTAAAAGCTACAAATTATATGGCTTAGCAATTTAGAGAGAATTCGGATTTAATATAATGCAGTCATATGCACATCTAGTGCGCTTGTATATTCTAAACTAAAATTATAACAGAATATTTAGAGGAGAAACAAAGTTAATACTTGACAGAAACTAACTAAAGTATTATACATATTCGCTGTACTTTGCGCATGTTTATTGAATACTAAATGAGTCATCAATCAAGTCAATCTTTATCTTTGAACTTAACTAACAACGGAAAAGTTCGGTCGGACGGCTGGAAGTACGTATTCTGTAATATACAGATAGAGTAAACACGTAGTTAATTATCTTTTGTGATCACACTCTCCTAAACAAATAAGTCAATGTTCTTTTAATTGTTAACAATGTTAATAAATTGTTTTAGGAACTTCGACGAAAAATGACGGTATGGCTGTCACCAGCTCTATAGTCCCTATACCGTTAGTTGTAAGTATGAATTTAAACCGTTCCCTATTAAAATGAAAGAGTTAGTCAGTAGCTACCTTAAACTTAACCTACTAATGTAAGTAGTATTTAAACCTACTTGGTTGGTTAATTTAATTACGAGTCGTATATGCAAATTCAGTTCTTCGCCGACGTAAATAATCGAATAACATTTTAAGCATTTTAATATACGTAGCCATTTTCTTAAAAATTGCGAGCTGAAGTAGCTTATCAAAATTTTGGCAGAGTTGTTGTAGCCAAGAATAAAGGTTTGATAACGATATTTGTTCTATTCTTATAAATGTTTGTACGAATGTGTCAAAATGATAACAAGGGAATCGGTACAATAAAAATTAAATTTAACGAGTTAAAATAATAAACTAAAGGTAGCCTTTATCATTATCACATCATCAATTTATGAAGTATTAACTAAATACATCTTTTAATTACTCCATTACATAATCATAAAGCGCAGCGCAAGTACATAATTATTTGAGCAATGAATCAATCAATGCAAATAATGAAATAATACCAACCAGGGCAGGGGGAAGGAAAGAGAAAGTGGAGAAAGCTCGAACGCGTCCAATCCATCCATATCAGCAATCAGCACTGTTGCCCAGCCAGACTCAACACTCAAAGCACCTTTCATTCCTTCAACAAAGGTCTCGCGTTACCCCAGCTGTCAAGCCTCAGCGGGTTTCACCAGCAAGCCTTCTCTTCATGCACCCAATGCAATGTACAAGTTTCTTTGTATTTTTTGTTTTGTGATGTGATGATGTGAGATTTGATACTTGCTCGCTCTTATCTTTTAGCTCTTAACTTTCTTATCGACGATCTGCCGTAAAGTTTTAATTTGATTGTTGGGTATTTAAGTTTAAAGTATTCTAACTTCTAAGGGCTAATTGTGTTGGACATTTTGGAGGAAATCTAGTTTGGTGCGTTGTGAAGAACTGTCAACTGCTTACAACAACTGCTTTGGTCGTTTTTGGTGCTCTATCATCGCTGCGCTTGTCATTAATTAAAAGGGAAAGCTCGATAAAAGGTTAAGTAAAGGCGGTTCGTTATAATGGCTGAAAGACCAGAAGATTTATCTTTGCCAGTGGTAAGGGATTTCATTGAATAAGAGCCTTGTTATTTGTTATTCATTAAATTACTGTCGAACATCCAAAGGTCAACACCAGGATACTACATTCGATATTATCTTTGATTCAGGTACCTGATTCTCTTGTTAAGGATCTGTGGTTTATAGCAATGTCTTTTATTTATTTCCAGGCGTCAGTCAGCAGAGTAATTAATGATGCACTACCTGCGAACATTAACGTCTCTCAGGAAGCCAGGAAAGTGATTGCCAAAACTGCATCCGTCTTCGTCCTCTATACCACCGCCACCGCTGCGTCAGTAGCTACAAAGGCTGGACGCAAAACGATGAACGCCAATGATGTGATGGAGGCTTTAATTGAAAATGAATTTCCACAATTTAAGGAACCTCTGGAGAGATCCTTGGCCAGTAAGTTAATTTCATATCGTATTTCAAAAAAGAGGAAATAATTTACCTGGCACGGTCACGATAAGTTAATTGTGCCATTATTTAAAATGAATTATATTTTATCTCATCTCCCAGATTTCCGTGATGCACAAAAGAAGAAGAAGGAAACTACAACTGCTCGAAAATCTGAACAGTCGGCTCCCAAACCTGGACCAGGAAAGTCATCCTCTCCAAACTCCAAGAAATCATCTCCTAAGGGAAAGGAACCCGTAACAGTAACCATTACAGACTCGGAAGAAGGGGACGATTAAATCTAATGTAGTTTACGTCTTATTACGAATTCATTGATGTTATCAGTAATTCATAAGCTAAATGTTATATAACTAGACCTACTGTAACTGTAAGGAAGAAAGTATTTTTTAAAGCTCGAGGAAAACTTGTAATAATGAATAAGTATTTTAATTCAAAAGGCTACAAAAATCGGGTGCATGTTTTTAAAATCGGCGAGTCCGTAATGGTTTTTATTTTACACCTTCTCAATTGAATGAAATTAAAGTTTTACATCTGCTATTAAGTGATAATGATCTGTGAAATCAATCCGAATGGTTTTGTTAGATTTTTGGTATTTATTTAGCTTTAGTTATAGTGAAAGTGGAGCACAAACAAACCCCCAATTATTCAGGCTTTTACATTAGGTGTATGTAATGGAATGTTGTCTTTGTATGAAATTGATAATTGTCCCAAACAGAAGCACAGTGAGTGGCAATTGATAAGCTTCTTTCAATCTCAATTATGCTGCTCTAAATTAGGTATCTTATCATATCACACCGATAGCATTCGCAAATGCAATGCAAGTCATTAATTTTAATTTGGAACAAAGGCGAATCCTGCTATCATAATTATGCCATTCATCATCGACATTATGAATTCATAATCATACACTTTACTCGACCATTTCACACCGACCGGGACTAGGCTATGATAAGATGAAACAATAACAATGGTCATGATATGATCCAGTAAATCCAGTTATCGTGGATAAGCAAACCACAACACAATCAACTTCATTCATTTCTTTTTCCAATAATATGATCCCATCCGCATCCCATCATCACACGCAAAGCATAGACTTTTGCTTTCTCTGCAAAAAAAGAAAGCATTTTGGAATTTTGGATTGCCCATCATCGCACAAGCACACTCATCTCATCTCATGCTTTTGTGCATAATATGTGTGTTTGGGGAAGAGAGAGAGCAGCAAGCACTATTAGCACATCCATTGAATTGCAAAAGTATCATCACCGCACCACCACCATCACATGTTCAGAGGAGAAGACAATTTGTTATGCTCAATTCTGTTGGTTTTAGTTGCGGTTAAACTTAACTACATACCTAGTCTAGTAAAATATCTAGTAAATAGTAAATTAAATAGAAGTGTTTCCTGATTTCCCAATTAGAGTGAACCCTGCCCTGAGCCTTCGATCAGATTGTGCGATATTTTGTAAGCTAAATCTAAACTAAAAAGACTGTATTTTGATTTGGATTTGGCCTTGGGACTTCAGGGTTTCTGCTCACTTATATTAGCTTTAGCTAGCTGTATTGCTAATTACAATAGCGTTTGTAACTACGAAATGTTTTAATTTTATGAAATACAAAGTTTGTATGCTGAATATTACCGTTTTTATTTTTTGCAGCTGAAGTTTCCAACGACCTAGAAAGGAGGGGCGGAATCCTTTAAGTGAGATCCATATCCCATCCGTGCCCCCCTTTGCTGCCCTGATGATTAGTAAACTTCGTCAGTGTTAAATAGATAAGAGGATGCCAAATTTAATGCAAGCATGAAGTGAAGTCATCATCAGGCACCTAACCTGACGCCTTCAACATTCTTTTAGTTCGAGAAGAAAACATTTCTTTGGAAGTCCTTCATCTTTGATTAAACTCGGAAGCGTTGGATTTGGCGGTGACTATAGACTGTTACGTCCCATCATAATAATGATTCTTGTCATTGGAAAGACAAGCAGGGGCTGTAGAATTGCGTGATTTTTGAGAGAAGTGTGAGAGTTACTCCACTCCGGAAGTCGACATAGTTGACTCACGTCAGTGACCAAGGAACTAACTGTATAAGATTGGCAATTGGGGAAAGGTCAAAATGGTGGCGTTTCCAGCTTTTAAGCTAGGTAATAGTCACTAAATCCTGCCGAATCGGTAGTGCCGAGGCAGTTTCTCTCCGCTTCCTCTTGTCAGTTAGATTTAATTAAATTATGAAATGATATGATTTTTTGTTAACTTTCAGGGGCTTTGCTGATAAAGCAGATCTCAAAACCTCTAGCTAATGCGGCGAAAGCACGTGCTAAGCAAAGTCCATTCTTCCGGAATTATATATGCATGCCTCCTGCACAATGTGAGGATTTTTTATGCATAGAATCTTATGCAATAATTAAAATTACGTGTAATGAATGCATTATCTAATCAGGTTTTTGTTTCTAATCTACTATTTTAGTTTATCATTGGTGTGACGTGAAGCTGAAAATGTGGTCTATGAACTTGGGAAAGCCTGTTAACATCCCAAAACTGAACGAATCATCCGCCATCGAGCTGGGAGCGGAACTAGTTGGAGAGGGTCTTCTATTCACTATTGCGTCAGGCATCCTAATTTATGAATACGTTAGGTCATCACGCAAAGAAGCTGTCAAAGAAGCGGAACGCCTAGCAGAAATGGCGCAAATTCAACACGATTTAAAGACGCTTTATATACAGAATAATAATCAAGGATCCCACATCCATGAATTAATACGTATCCTACAACAAAAAATGCCTGATTCGACCTTTAACCCGGAGCCATTCAATGAACATTCTATTCCCGAACATCATAGGGAGTATCCTCCACCGGAAGTAGTTCCCGGTACATTTACAGTAGTTAAGGGGTGGATTTTTAATGCACTTGATTATGTTCTCCCACCCGGAACCGACAATATGGCGGAAAGTCAGCCAAGAATTATCGTGTTGCAGAAGAAGTCAGAACCGGATAATTGTAAATGCGATGAAAGTTCTAGTAGCAAGGTGGACAAATCTGTAGAATCAAATAATAAGCAAAACCCTAACAGATAATTGAAGAACTCGGTAGGCATGAATTTGATTTGATTAGTACTTTCTAAAAAAATATAAACAAGTGTCTATATTGACTATGTATTAAAAATAAATCATCTGCCGTTATCCCAATTGTTATCCTTAGAATTCCTTAAATCGCAATTCTAGTCTTAGAAAAATAATCGTTCAATGCCATGATTAACTTGAACACAAATAGTTATACCTAGATTATATGATGAGCTGATTCATATGCATATAATATAAGAATACGATACGTTATTGAATGACCATGTTAATGTTCACTGTACAATAAATACCTACTCAATTTATTCCAACAGAAATAGCTACAAATACAAATTCAATCAAGTTGATTTGATAGTTTTATCGGGTCTCAATTTTAATTTTTCACTCAAACATACATGACGCTTGACAAATATGGCAGCATTTTAGTATTTTAAATCATTTAATTGACGAGGGGAAGTAATGATTTTTACGTGAACTCATATACCATATATATTTAGCAAGTATTGCAATAATCCTAAACCTACAAGTTCCTTCCGTTTTAGAGATGTTTATTATTACAGGAAAGTTGAACTGAAGAATGTCTGCTAACAGATGACTACAGAGGCTGCAGTTGACTGAATGTTGTTTACCAGTGGTATTTGTACAGACGATGTCGCTCTGTAAAATAGATTGGAAAAATCATTAAGTGTTAAATATAATGCATGCTGCATTTAAAGTTAAAAGAAATGAAACGGCGCATTTTACAATACGTATAACTTTTAAACTCACTCAATTTTGGATAGTTGACGACATAAAAGAAGAGCATGCAGCCTGCAATCATTTGGAAAGTGCCGGCTGAGGAAGCCTTCCAGGGAAAGATCATCTTATGATTGAATCGCCAGTACGCTGCCAATTTAAAAATAATAATAAGTTATTTTACTAATTCAGAATTCAATTTAGCTCACTTAAAATCTCGACATGGATAATGCTTCTATTCCAACCTCTTCCAATTGCCGAGCCAAGGGCCTGTGGCGTCTTATTCCTCCGTCCAAGCCAAGCGGTCAGCTCTCCGAGCTTCACCTTGCCGAAGGCTGTGTCAGCTGTGGAAATAAACAATAGTTAAAATTAACTTTCATTTAACACTTTAACACAACTCATATCACCCTCTACCCCATCCATCCCTCCATGCTCCCTTTAGGCACTAGGTAATGATCGCCAATCCACCGATAAATAGTTAACTTCCAACATTTAAATCAGCTGATTTTAAACCCACGTTCTAAACCCATTTTCAGTTCGAAAACGCCTTATTTCTAACTTACGCTTTCCATAATAACGGGCCGGATCGTAGATCCCATGCACCTTGGGATTATACTCTGGAGGATACTCTCCCCAAGCCATTGTAATTCCTCCAAGAACTTAATTAACTTTAAAAATTTAAATGCGGTTTTAACTTTCCCCGATCCCACTTGTGATTGCGAAATTACCAGGATGGCCGACCGTGTGATATGGATGGGCTACTCCACCACCTTTCATCATCATCATCCCACATCTGCATACCCATCCATGTGCTTCCTCCCCAACTCAACTTTACCCAGGAAGGTATGCAAGGTACACCCTTCCCATATTATTCATCCGCCACCAAAGAGCCCAGCAAGATTTGCATTGCTTGGCGTATACTCTTCAAAGTGTGAATAGTGAGGGGTTAGCCGGCGGCTGGTGAGCTCTTCCTTCTTTAAACATGGGAAGGATATGACTAGAGTCCACTTCTTATACATGGAGTGGTATGGAATCATCAAGAAACGAGGAATAAAAGGGCAGCAAGATCAAATTCCTCTTTCTTTTCGCCACGCCGTGTCAAACTCGACAGACTTGCCTTATCGACCTTTCTCCGGTAATTTCAGCAGTTTTTTTTTGGAGTGAAAGCTGATAAGCTTCTCAATCCAAGTTTGTAGGAAGGATTCATGGCAAAGTGTGGATTTGTTGAGTTGGTGGATTCATTTGCATTCACTATTGACACCTTGAAGTACGCAGCTGCCGAGCAGAGATATCACGAGTTTTTGAGTAAGTTTTGTAAAATTTTGCTTTAACCTTTGACCTGGGTCCTGGGTTCGAGAGTAACTAACTTTATTTTTGAGTTTGTGCACGAGAGTATGGGGGGTGATTGATTGTTGAAATATGCACTGATTTATTATGTTGATTATGCGCTTGATTGTTGAAGTTTGTTGTTGACCTAGCCTTGCCATTTTTTTGCATTAGTTAATTGTGTTTGGAGAGGAATTAGGGGCCTAAAGATTTAATTTGCAATTTACTTTTAAATAATTTAACGCTAGACATGGTGTCAGGAGGGCTGTTGTAGCGTAATCATCAATCATTGGTCATTGGTTGGGGATATCGTTTGATTATACTTCATTCTTATTAGTATTAGATTGATTGAGGATTAATTTTATCTCTAGTTAGACTTCTGGAGTAGGTCATATTAAAATGCGATAGGAGTAGGATGTTTTGTGAAGGGGCTTGCTGGTCACGATTCACGATGATAATGATAAGCGTAGTATGTAGTATGAAAATGCGCTTGGCTTTGGGAAGGAGGAAAATGCATTTTTTTAAGGAAAGAAATGAGATGGCAAAAAAAAACCGAAATTTTAAATGCGTTGTCAATGCATGTCTGCTCAATATCAATAGCTTTAGCTTTCACCTTGCTTTCACCCAAACCACGCTCCGTTGTTCCGCATCTGAAATTTCTGATTAGTAGGATTAGGATAATTAATTAGCAGCAGTAGCTAGAATAGACGTAATGATTGGAATAGTAAATAGTATTAGCATCATCCAGAATGCCTGCGTCAATTTTGATCACTCATTCATCATTTAGACCCAGGTGGTGAAGTGAGGGACCCTTTATCATTTATGAACTATGAATTTTAGGCATTATTGCGCTGTATATGACACAAACTAGGTGCTTATTTTGACAGCGTTGCGCTGCGCGCTTCCTCCACCCTTCCCACTACCGGTTAACATTGTGCTTTTGCTTTATCTGTATGATTCTTTTTTTCTTATCTTTGGTCTGAATTTACCTTCTGACTTTTTCGTGAGACCCTTTTGTCTTTTGTAATTTGATTTCAGTTTTTAAAATTGATTTTGTTCCCTGAATTGATCATTCGTTTTCTTTTGTGATAAAAGTTGTATTTTTAACTAACAAATTAATCTCTTTTTTCTCATGTAACTGTTTTTAAACATAATTAATATGACAATGTGTCGATGCAAGGATGAATGAATGCACGATAACTGCACGTTTTTCCACTTCTTTTTTTTATACTTGATTGAAATAAATAACTTGAACCTGTTAAAAAATGTTACCAAACGTAATTGAATAATATGTAGTAATGTATGAAATGAAATATGTATCTTGAATTTAAATGTTCCGAAATTGATAATTCATTTTCCAATCATGTCTTTTCCATTTCAAGAATAACAATACATAACAAATAAATGGAGGGGATCTTTAAATTTAAGTATACTCCTTTTTCTCTCTTGCTTTCCGGTGATTACGCAGGCAGTGGGGGTGGTGCACGGTTGCAATCATGTCAAGCTAAAAGTCAGGGGTCGGAAAGCGCCAGCCCCTGTGTAAAACAGGTTGTTGCTTCCGAAACCCCTGTCGCTACTTCAACTGCTTCTCCCGCTAGTGGACTCAAAGCTTTGTCACAACAAATTGAGCAGGCTCGGCTTCAAATCCAGTCCAGTTTAAAGAATACTCCTACATCAATAATCTCAGGTGGAGTTGCAGCAACCGACGACGCCGAAATGAGGGAAGAAAATCTCCGTCTTAAGAAGCAACTGGAGGATCTCCAGAACCAAGTCATGCAACTCACAGATCGAGTTGTCCGCCTTGAGTCTACTGTGAAGGGCGGCGGTGCTCCAGCACCTGCTAAGAAGGGGGCCGGGGATGCCAAGAAGGTGGAAGATGATGACGATGTAGATCTTTTCGGTTCTGAGGACGAGGAAGATGCGGATGCAGCGAAGGTTCGAGAAGAGCGATTGGCTGCGTATGCTGCGAAGAAGTCCAAGAAGCCAACAATCATTGCCAAGTCCAATGTCATTCTTGATGTCAAACCATGGGACGGTAAGTCATTTTGCCATTTCCTCATGTCGTACATTATACTTTCTACTTTCACGACTATGCGTATCATTGTATGTAACGCGTTATGCTTGTTTTTCACTACAGATGAGACCGAAATGAAGGAGCTCGAGAAAGCCGTTCGTGATATCACAATGGAAGGTCTTCTCTGGGGAGCTAGCAAGTTGGTACCTCTCGCCTATGGAATCAAGAAGTTGCAGATTTCTTGCGTCGTTGAAGATGACAAGGTAAATGTTTGTTTTTTCTTATGCACGAAACTATAAAAATAATACGGAATTTTTATGTTGCCGTCATTGATTTCATGAACGATTTTAATGTAACTTTCTCTTTGTCATTAGGTCTCCATCGATGAGCTCACCGAAAAGATCCAAGAGAATGAGGACTTCGTCCAGAGCGTTGATATCGCTGCTTTCAACAAAATCTAAAGTGGACATCGTGCCAGTGCGTCCCCAGCTTTAAAAAGCCTGAATTTAAATTCCAAAAACTATTTGTACTTGTAATACGATTCGTGATGTTTTCAATTTTATTATAATCGTAATCACTTATGCATTGCATTTGGCAGTTTCTTGTCTTCGTTATTGAATAAAAGGGATCGAATCTAAAATGAATTTTGTAACCTAATAATTAATCAAAGTAAGACTTAAATTGATTATTACATTATTCCTGACGCCACTTTGTCCATATCTTTAGCACGTACCATGTAATGATATCCATACTAGCTTTGTAGCTTTCATTTCCCTTCATTAGAAGTTAGGATAATCATGTCATAGTTCTAAGTTTTAGTATAAGGAGAAATATCATTGAATCGAACTTTAGATGTAGGAGAAAGGACCGAACCGAAAAAGTACGTCTGTCATGCCAACAATTTTGGGGTTAGTTGACAACGGTCTACCGACATTTTAGGAAAACAAATACGTAGAAGAAAGTAATTTTATGACCTTCCATTCGATCCTACAAAGCAATCAATTCATTTCAGGAAAATTAGTATTTCATCTTTTTGACCAACCCCACTCCAGACCGATTTTGTATTTATAACTTGACCACCTCCCACCTCGCCCAGCTTTCACGCAAAACGTTGGACAATCCGCCAGTTCGAAGATGAATCCTCAATATGGTTGCTATCAAACCACCCAAAGGAGCATGAACTGCCAGAACAATGGGCAAACTTACGGATCCGGACGTGGGCCTTCCTACCGACCTGGAAACCAGAATCGATTAGGCTCAAGTTCCAACGCTCAAATGCAGTCAAACCGTCCTGGGCCTACTTACGGAGGTGCTTGCGTAACCAATCGACCAAGGGCTCCGGCTGTGTTTCCATCTTCTGTAAGACCACGTGTATTACTTTACTTGCTTGCTTTTTGATTATTGGTTTACAATTAAAGACTGGAGGCTCAAGTCTTGAGCTATGAAATATTATCACTTATCAATATATTTCATTCTTTCTGTCCTATAGTCGTCTGGGAACTTCTACGCTACCCAAAAGGCTGGATATCAAGGACAGCAACAGCCTTCCAGGGGATGCACTACTTCTCGACCGATGCCGATGCAAAACATTGGAAGATCCAATCAGTACAAGATGGCGAGCAATAACAACAGCTACCAATCACCCTATAAGCAAGTTCAGCAGTCCCCACCAGTCGCTGCACCCCAGCCCCAGAGACAGCAATTGCCTCAGCAGAGCGGAGGACCGCAGTATTGCACTCCTCAGGCAATTAAGATCAACGTCACGGCAGATCAATTGCAAAATGCGAAGAATGCTCCGCTTTTCCAAGATCGAGGTGACCCGTGTGCGAGCCAGGAGCAAGGGGGGAATGGAGTAAAGTATATTCAGCTGAACTGGCAAGATTTATTAGGAGGGATGGAGGTATGTACCAACGACTACTGGATTTGTAAACGAAGTTGTCATCGTAGACTGAAGCCTAAAGGCTTTAGGCTTCAGTCTGCGAATTGTCATATAGCCACGATATCTGTGAAATGAAAACTAATATTTGTCTTTACATTGTTCCGTAGAATCTTCGCGTCAGCATGGCCCCTTCATCGGACAACTGTAATCCAAATCGCCAGCTGAAGGTTTCCTTCGGAGGTCAGAAGACTGATCCACCACAGGCCGGGGAAACTCCGTTGAAGGTCATCTCCATTCAACCAGCTTCAGCCACTGAACGGATGGATCTTAATAAGGGAAACGCCTATGCTGGAGCAATGAAGGTGTGCAATCCCCCAACCACTATGCGTATGTCACCTGCCACAGCATCCCAGCCTCAATATTCTGGAGGGAATTATAGGCAGAACAGCAACGGTGGGGCTAACCGTGGAACCTGTCGTCGTTGAGAAAAGGACCTGCTGGCGGACCTTTGGAGCGCAGTAAAATCACTGGTGGATATTTACAGAATTCAATTTATTCCAATTTCAAAATGTATTGAAAAACAATCATACCCAATCCACATTGTACGTACTTCCTACACACATTTTTGTATGTTTCATGTAACTGCTGATTATAAAGTTGAAGCAATTAAATACAAATGCGATAATAGTCCTTGAAGAACAGAACTTGCAAATAATTGTTCTAAGCTTATTTGTGAACGCTTGCGTGATTTATGACACATTATAATTTTAAGTTATATAAATAAGTATCTATAAAATACATTAAAACCAACATGGTTAGATTTATAATAATATAATTACAAAAACGGTTTAGCCCTATAAAATATGTTAACTTCCTCTTCCTTCGTGGACGAATTGTAATAATGGCTGGAATTACCAATGTGTGCATGTATTCGTGTCATCTCCACATAAATGCATTTCATTTTATTACTCCGTTAAAATCTATAATAGTAATTCATTATTAGTCTAACTATCAGTCAATTTCATTGACAAAACTGCGAATTCAGTCAAATAACCATTACAATGCCAATGCTAAAAAGTACACCCTGTTGCAACGAGCGAACGCTTTCATTTCTTAGCGCATTGCATAATCCGTATCGTTATGAAATTTCAGTTGAGGCAGTCGCTAAAATATATATCACGTCAATATTGTAAGGAGCATCCTTTAAGATATCACCGTTGGTATTTGCAAAATTAAATTGCAATATCGTATACCTAGTAAAGTTAGTACGATATCATATACGTCAGTCCAAGCCCTTCTCTTTTTAACTGATCGAAACAGATTATTTAGTATAATTGTTGCTATTTTTCCTTGAGCTCTAAAACTACTGTTGGAAGTAGGTCACTATGTAAAAGTGAAAGATGGTCAGTTATGCGTTTGGCGTCTAGTGATAGAGTATATATCTAGCTTATTTTCACAATCAACAAAAAAGACGTGTTTTTCACTTGTCTGCCCTGCACAATTGCAAATTGCAACGTGCCTACTTAAATTGTTCTTATGAAACAATTTACATCAATAAATTATTATATGAAATTGGAATTATTAATATGTAGTTGTTTTGTAGCACTCTGCATTAAATACATAGTATTTGCTGGACATTGAATTTTTGTTGGTTTTTACTAAAATTTGGAGGCATGCATGTGACATGCATGCATGCATGTTTGTGTACGAAGTTACGAACTAATTTATATTTGTAGCGTTATTGCACGGACTGATACTTCATCAGTGAAGCGATTCCGCCCTCTGCTCATTCTACCGTGACCTTTCCAATGTCTCGCTCAAATGAACAGGAACATGGAATTGCTTTGATTCGTTTCAGCCACATTCATCGTTATAAATCAAGTCGCCTAACCATATTACATACCTACATAACTTCGTTTGCCTTGAACCCTTGCCCGTTCATTGAATTTTAAAAAAAACATTCCGATTGTTTACAACACTGACCTCTCAGAGCTTATATAATTACTTATATTAACGCAAATACTAAAGGATGGACCCGTGTTTTACCCACGAATTAATTATTCTCCATAAGATTGGTAATAATGTAGTCTCTTCTTTGCCGGGTTTTCCATGTTCCCGAAACCGCTTGTAACAGCGTTTTAATGTTTTAAACTGTTGAAGAAGGGGACTTTCCCGAAATTAAAACATTTGCATTCCTGAATAGTAATAGTACAATAGAATTAATTTTTTCACTGCTACTGTCAGATATACCTATCATTGCACTACCATTGAGTCATAAATCCGTCATATATTCGTGTCATGAAGTCATCAATGTCTTAAAATTATTCCATCAAGCAAAACTCACCATCTCACCATAATATGTCAAGACGTCATTAAGTAGAGTTCTGGTTCTGAAGTAAGTAAGCCAGGCTTAGGTTTAAAAAATCTTACGATTAGTCGATTAGCGTGTTTCTTGCCATTTCAAAGTTTTCGATCCCTATAATAATTAGCAATGTTTTGGCAAACCTATAAATTAAAATGTATTATTACCGGGTCAGAATACTGTCTGTAATAAATTGATCATAATTAATAGAATAACGTAGCTGAAAGCAAAACTATTGAATGATAGAAATGATACATGTCATT
>JAQGAG010000245.1:0-19404 GCA_034696835.1 Lepidocyrtus lignorum
ACAGCCTCCCAACAACTTTCTGGAAGGTTTCTCCCTCCATATCATCACTTTAGAGCAATTGCAAGCTCAACTACTTTACTCTTGTCCCACTAGGAGATGCTCAAGAGTCTTGAAGACATTCTTGTCTTTGTTGCTTCCCTTCCGAAGCCATTTTAGAGGAGTTTTTCTGACACCATGAACTTCGCCATCCTATTCCCCTTTCTCGCAAAACTTCTGCATTGTCAGGGGAAAGGAGCTGGAGCGGGAGTCTTATCAGTGGAGCCCATCTTAATGAATTATTGCCTGTCCAATCTGGGAGAGATGAAGGAGAAGGAGAGGCCCGCTCATTCAATATTGCACTTTTTAAAATTGAAGTCTTTATCTTCCCATTCAGCCATGTTCTTAATAAACCCAGCTAGTTTGCATAATTCATGTCATCTTTGTACTTTCTTTTGGCTTTCTCCGCTAACTAGGGAAAATGAAGTGGATTGATCACTCCTCTCATCCGCTTTTTCTTAATTTTAAAGAGCAAAATTCTCTCATATTCGCTCATGTCACTGATAAAATGAGGCGTTTTCCCCCCAGTTTAAAGGTTTTAGTTTCAAATCATGAAATCATCCGGGTTGAAAAGGCAATTTTTATTTTCATATGAGCTGTGAGCTTGATGAGAATTGAACCTGAACCCAGCTTAAAATTTCATTTCATCCAGTTTCATCCTGCTCCCCATAACATGTTATTATCTTCTGTTGACTAAAGACATGACAATATGGCTGGAGAAGTAAGAAAAAAATAAACTTGATTCTCTCATAGTCAGTTTATAGCTAGGCTATGTATATTGTATGAACCCAACGCGTTTATTATTCATGTATAAAAATGGTGGTGGTGTGTGATTGTGGAGCTGCTGCTGAGATCAGACCATTAATCATTGTCAAACTAGTCTTATTACGCAACCTAACACAACCGCGCATTTTTTCCACACTTTTTATTATTACTAGTACCAGTACCATCCGAGAAACGACAACAAGCAATAAACCTCGGATCAGCTTGTTTCTGTCGAGAACTTCTTCATCTATTTAAAGCTACATAATTAATATTGTTAAAAGAGAAAGACAGAATGAGTTGAACAATCAATGTTTTTGCAGTAAATGAATTTCGACTCATATCATTTTATTCTCTATTTCATTTGATTTTTATATGGATTTTTTGTACATGTAGGTTTACGAGTTTGATCACAATTGACAATGCACTAAAAACTGCGATAAATAACTGATAAGTCGTGATCAATATCTCTATATTCAGTCAATAAAATTCATTCATATTTTTTCTTAATTTTGTTAATTCAACTATGATATTATGATGCTATAACTGCAACAGAAGAAAAACTTGAGTATTTATTGAGCTTTTGCATGGTGAGACCACGAAACTCGCTGCTCATTACTTACAGCAATTCTGCCTTTCTTTTCCCCCAGAACAAAAAAATGTAGGAATGTAATGGGTGATGTATGGAATATTTTCCACTTGTTATAATCAAATAATGGCGTGTTTTGTGTTGTGGCCCGCACGACAAGTCGATATCTCCCCAATAATCCCTATCATTATCCTCCACACAAATATCTCAAGATAGGGAAAATCTGGCTTGTTGAATTTTGGGAATAAAGATATCCGTTTCTTTCTTCAACCCGTACAGAAATTTTTATCTCTTGTTCAATCCATTCCTCAACAGCTCCACTAAATAATGAGGGAAAGACAATAAGAGAGGGATGCTGACTATGATTATTATGAGCATATGAATAGGCATGACCAGCCAGTCCCTCATCATATTATACCCCTTTGGATTCTTGTGGATGAGGCAGAATATAATTTCCCAATCACGACCACCACATCCGAAGCCCGATCAATTCGCAGAATTAGCATCATAATCAGAGTCAAGTAAACAACGGAGAATAATGATCGTGGCATAGCTTGGCATTGTGTTGTTGGTGCAACAATGAGAACATAAAACATCCACATCGACTCTGGCTCGAGAATTGCGCTGCACGCCTTCCTCCCATTCACTGACAAATTATTATTTATTTTGCACATTTCAAATTGCCCGTTGCAATAACAAGTCATTAAGCTCAGCCACAGCACCTTCTTTCCTCGATTTTCTGTTTTCCTTTAAAAAATTGAGATTTTTATTTGCATTCAACTCTCCGAACAAAAGAGACAACGATATGGCCATATTTATTCAGAATGAACTTTACTTCAGCCTGAACTTATGCTTTGCCTTTTCACTACTCCCCATTAGCATTTGACATTTAAGGTGACATTTCCCCCGAATGTCAAGTCAGAGATCCGTGTCAAATCAAAACAAGCATAAAATATTACCCTCAGTTCATTTGACTTTTTTGGGACTTTATTTGCGGATTACGGAAGTCGTTGTTCTCTAGCATAATGGGAATATGAGTTTACTGAACTGAACATATGACAAAAAATACAATTTCATTTCGAGTCGGAGACAAGTTGACTTTTTCATTTCATTCATTTCTCCTTTGACTTGACATTCTGACTTCATGGCACGGCATAATCTACGCTAGTGAAAGCACAATATCAAGCCAAGCCATGTGCAACGGACTGAACCCGCTCGCGTTTTTCATTTGGAAAAGGAAAAAAAGTTTCATCCACTCATTTAATAACGTCATCATCCACTATCCACTATCATGTTCACCCTTTTACTCTTTCCTTCTCAAATGACAAGGTTGACATTGACAATATCGTTCCACGCTATCTCTGAAATATTTCCTTATCATCTATCATCTAGGCGGAGTATAATCGCACAATTTTTTTATATTTTAAAGCAGTTTTTATCAACTCAGTAAAGTCAGCCCATTCAAAGTTTGTTCCGTTTCCGTGAACTGAATGAGCATAAGAAATGTCCGTGTGAAAAACACAAAATTTAGCAATTTTTAGACAAATAATATTGTGCAGAAAATAAAAATAGAAACGGCATGAATTGGGTGGGATAATGGCTATGTGGTTAAACCAGCTTCATTTCTATTATTGCTCCTTCCTTAGTTTTGAGTGGAGTAGCCCATCATTTTTTATTATTTCTATTTTATTTTAATGCCTTCTTCCATTGTTGCTGTTTTTGAGGTTTTTCTCATTCGAGCTCATCCAAACTTCTCTTTTTAAAGAATAGCGAGAACCTTTCCTCACAAAAGTTTACAGTTTTAGCAGTGGAGTTTTAATGAGAAATAATAACAAAAATATTTTCTTTTCTCCCATCAACTCCACACAAAAATTTTTTTAAGCAAGCTTGTACCTCTCTCAACTTTAGCTTCGTGCCATTATCCTCCTATTATCACTGCCATTACTGTTGTTGGGGTAGAGGAGTGCACCCCAGGAGGTCACCTCAGGCCATCCCCATCATTTCTCCCCAAACTCCTTGAGAAGGATCCCTTTTCAATCTTAAAAATCTTTAAAGATGGGTTCATAATAAAAACCGAAGAAATTTTCTTTCCTGGCAAAAATGGTTTTATATATTAAATTAAATCGAGTGACTAACACTATTTTCTTCTGTCATCACACCACATCTGCGTTGAAATAAAAAAGGATTAGGTAAAAAATGGTTCAAGATATGGTTGAGAAATGATGTCACGATTGCGCATAGCCTAAACACTGGACACTCTCTTTCAGGAATTTTACAAAAGAGTTTCTCGTTGTTGGGAGGACTGGAGGTGTCCCTGCTGTTTCTCCCTTTAATAATAATCCATTCCTTATTCTCCGCAAGTTGCTCTGACTTCCTAAGTAGATTTCCTATATTTCAAGCTAACCATTAAAATAATAATTAAATATGATATTTGGACATGGACTTTACTCGATTTTCACTTGGTCTAGAAAAGGGGGACCCTTTTACTATCCAGCTTGTTGCTCTAGTCATGCTTTAAATTTCCAGTTGAACCAAAACGAAAGTATAAAGCAGTTCAAACATATGTTTTTCTTTTCCATTTTCTTATACATTTTGACTTCACCTCTGGACTCGTTCTCGTTCCCGTCGTGAGATGAAAATGAGAAGGGAGCGTGAAAAAACGAAATAAAGCCCAGGGAAGCCCAGGGAATTGGGCTTTGCTCTGCAAGTTTGGATTGCCTAACAAGTGTCAAGAACTGCTCATTCCATTTCCTAGTCCATTTTGTGCCTATTCTAAAGCAAAAATGGTACATTTTGTGCAAACCTTGTTCCGAATTATTTCTTTATCCCGTTTTACTGAAATGAAAAAAAATGTGATTTATTTCCCATTCCTAAGTGCGATGTCAGCAAACAGTTTCTGTTTCTTCTCACCACCTCAACCTTAGTATTAATTTGAAGCTGAGTTTTGAGTTCGCAACGTTGATAAAACGTGGATAGAAAATGCATAAAATAGTTTGGTTCTGACTTTGATGACTGATATGACGAAGATGAGTCCACACATTCTCAAGCCCAGCACCAGCGGATGTTAGAACAACAAAGTCAAAATAAAATACTCAGGTTGCTGGTGATCAAGAGATCGCTCAAGTGTCACGCACGTCTTCGCTACCGTCGCACATTCCAACTTGCAACTTAACCTACTATCATTATGTACGTTAGCGCAATGAGCATCAATTCCACAGTTGTCTGAGAAAAGCGCTGAAAATAGCTAATTTTTAAAATTGAGGGGCAATGAATGAATAAAAACGTTTGGGGTTTCTCCATTCTCGTACTAGTATTTTTTATGACTTCCGCAAAAAGGACAATAGGAAAGCAAAACCCTGCTAAATTGAATGTAATTGACAAAGAAAACAAGAGAAGGGCCAATTCAATGCTCTCAAATTGGCGTTGAGTGCATTCGCCTCAAACATGTCATAAAATGAGTTGAAATGAGTAAAAATAAGGATGGCTGGTCTCTAATGTCCTTTCGGTGGGGATGCGTGGCAGAAAGGTAAACAAAATTGTGGTTTTGGTAGCAAAGTATTTTTAAAAGTTATGAAGTCATTTTATGCTTGAAATGGAACTGAGCAAATATTTTTTTAACTTTTATTGTCTTTTTTATTATTAAAACGAATTTGTGAAATGTGCATAAAATGCTCATTTACTAAATTGTTAAAAAAACACAAGTTAAAATTAGGATCGAAAGGATTGTTCTACACCAGTCTCACTCACGAACATGCCACTTTTCGTGATAAGCTCAGAGGAGCCTGAATTTTTTTTAGTGAACTACTCCATATGAGTGATGAATAATCCACTATGTCGCAAGTTTCAATGGTCAACGTGCTTTGAAATGAAAACGAAAAACATTAACAGTCGATACATAATAGAGTTAAGCATTCCCGTCTAATTTTTATTGAAAATGTTATTTAAAATGCAATACCAACGACGTAACGACAAACGAAATTAGAACGTAAAGTCAGGGCACATATGTACAAGTAACTGTGCGTAGTCTAAAGCACCCAATTCTAGGATTAATGGGCCTGCTAACTTTAAATGCAGATTAAATTAGCTAAATATTTTTTTGACACGTCAACGAAATATGCATCTTAATCAACGAAAAAAACTGCACAAAATGTGTATCTCTAGAATTAGGACGCAACTGCCGTTCGTCAATTATAAGCCCAAAAAGCAATTTCGAATATTGCAGATTGTCGTAAATTTGTTCCCGTTGCCTTCATCACTCATATAGAGTAGTTCACTGAAAAAATTTCAGGCTCCTCTGAGCTTATCGTTAAAAGTGGTATCCTCGTCAGTGGCACTATCTCAAAGCATGCATTGAAGAGTGATGGGAGTCATGTAAGTGGAAAGTCATAAAAAGTCATGTCAAGCTGTGCGTGCGATCAATTCACAATGGAATGATTTACGCTTTAAATAAAATGCTTCAAACCAGAAAATATTTTCAAAGCCCAAAAATTCGAATGGCAAAAATCTTGATAGTGTACAAATCAATTTTAAAATTTGTCAATTTAAGGCATTTTCTCTCACTCGTGTTCAGGGTTGTTTACTGGAATTCCTGTTGCTTCCTTCTTACTTGGCTTCTTTCTATCCTTCTAACAAGTATGGTTACCGACCTGTATACGAGCGTTTCGCATGAACATTTGCACACTGGTCCATTTTTGCTTAGAAAGAACGACTATGACAATCTTTTGACTGAATGGGCATTCCTTCTCCCAGAATCGGGGGATGAACTTGGCGGGGTAAAAAGTTAAAGCATCACTAAATAATGTATGTGGTATCAATTTATACTAATTTAAATGCGTAGATTTCAATTCTGGAGTTATTTTTCCGATTTTCTTATGTCCAAGTACTACAAATGCCAGTAATGTCATTTTTGGAGTATTCGAAGGAACATTTCTGGTAGATGGGTTGTCCATTAAGCCAAAAAGATAACATATTTGAATTGCTCGTATACTACCCAAGTGTACAAATTTGTGTTGAGTTTGCTCGTATACATCTGCATAACCGTACTTGCAAGTTTGCGGTTGAAAAAGCAAACTTGTGCTTAAATTCACTCCCTACGTTCCGAGGGAGATGGATGGAAAGTCATAGAAAGAAATAATAATTATGTCGCTCAACTCTTGATTCTCATGCTGTTTTGCGGCAACCCAAGTGCAACTTGTCAATATGTTATGGCATTTTTCTCATTTATTCATCCTATCTTTAAAAACGTAAGTAAAAATATCCACTCCGTAGATCAAACGTTGTCAGGATGTTATAAGATTGCCAAAAAACAATTCCAAAAACTTAGGTTGTTTTTTGAGAACTAACCGAAAATAGTTTTTGGATTGAGAGTGATTTTCTCTTTCACTCTATTTTTGTTGGGCTGACAAGCGGGGTAATCAGTTCCGACAGGGATTTTATTGATGAAATGATGATTATATGGATCAAGAGAATTCAATCTTATTACTTTAAAAACTTTTTCATTCCTTGTGTTAGTGAATGTAAGATGGAAATAAAGTACCAATGCTAATCAATCTTATGATATTTTTTTTCAGATGCGTGTGGACTGTCCGACGTGAATCACATTGAAGGTCTTCAGGAGAAGTCGCAATGTGCTCTGGAAGAATACTGCCGGACCCAGTACCCCAATCAGCCAACGCGCTTTGGCAAGCTCCTACTTAGGTTACCTTCCCTTAGAACTGTCTCTTCACAGGTAATTCCAATAACCAACAACAATCTCCAGTTTATCCAAATAATTGTTTTGCAATAAATTACTAAGCACAAATTACTTTCATGTATTTATGTATCCCTTTTTTTCTGGAATTTATTTAGGTTATTGAGCAATTATTTTTCGTTCGCCTTGTCGGGAAGACTCCAATCGAGACGTTGATCCGGGATATGCTCCTCTCTGGAAGCTCCTTTAATTGGCCATACATCTCCACAATGTGACAGTCCCCATTTGCATCATCCCACAACAATCTCAACCACCACCACCATCAACATCAAGTGCTGGCCGCTCACGCCCACGCAGCTCTTGCTCATCATCATCATCAACAACATCAACTGACCAACAACGGACTCTCTGGAACAGCCCCAAACTCATCATCATCCGGCTCCACCAACAACATTAACTCGATCAATTTGAGCAATAATGCGATTATCACTTCCAACTCCAACATCATCCTCCCTCCGAACACCAACAACTTTCCCACTCTCCAACTCTACAATACTAACGGATCCTCCACGACCGCCACATCGGCATCCTCCGCTTTTCTCTTTCATTCCGCAATTAATTCCTCCGTCCTTGCCAACAACAACTCAACTCCTGTCACCTAATCACTTCCACTCCCCTCTCGTTTCTCTTCAGAATCAATAATCAAATTAAAAGGACTAATCTATCAAAGTAATTGCGTTCAGTACTTATGTTCCAAAATACCAAAGAGAAATAAATATTGCTAAACTTGCTACAGATCGTCTTAAACTTGGTGGACATGTTAACTAATAATCAGTTGTCCAACTTAACATGTTTTATCTTTGTAAACTTTAGGGTTTTGATGATGATTTTTTAAAATGGCACTGGGCAAATGACTACGGAAGAGACAAGAATGTCTCTATTACAAATTTTAAAATGAGTCATAGTCAACTGTTAAGAAATATTAATATATGATACAAATTGTTAGATATAAAATTATGCATTTTTAGCATTTGTAATTATTTCGTTACTTTGTATTTATTTTCTAATTAAATTATGCACGACCGATATAAAATTTATGAACTACTACTCGTATTACAAGTCACAGGATCTTTTTTTGCCTAATATGGTCTGGTAGAGAATTACGGTGGGGAAGTTAACTCACTGTTTCTTAATTTTAAGTTGGTTTTGAATATGAATTGTTAGGGTGTCTATGGAAATTATCACCCAAAATTATGTATTTAAAGTTGTAAGAACTAGCTAAAGTTGACACACTTTAGGGAAAGTACTTTAATGTAAATGTGTAAGGTAGTAAGGTTGAGGTGCTTCTCAAACTCGGGGAAAATGACTTTCTCGGATTGCATTAAAAAATGTTTTGGATTTGGGATTACCAAGTACATTTCCCTGAATAACTAAACATTTAACTCCAATTTTAATTTTAATTGTGCAGGTGTGCAAAGTGGAGACCCTTCCAAATTTAAGGGTTAAAAGTTCAAGGTTTTACACTAATGTGCTGACCTAGTTAAAATCAATTTATTATAATAACATGTATATATAATTATAAGATGTAATGTAATTTTAATTTTATTATGCCAAAGTCTGAATTTATAATGAGTATAATGAGAGAAAATCCAGGTTAGTTGCGTTCAGGAAAATCTGTAATGTAAAATGAAAATGTTCGTGAAAATGAATAAAATTATGGAAAATCGCATTTGACCTTTACCTTTCCGAAAAAAATTATTTTGGCTCGTTATTAAGGAAGCTGACAGTAACTAAACAATTTGCCAAAAGCGAGCCTTCCACTTTTTTAAAAATGCCAAACCAAAACAAACTGCCCAACTTCGCGAATTACGTCAGAGCTGTTTACAACATCCAGCGGGCTCCTCCCATCCTCAACTCATTCAGATCATTTAATGCGAGAACCATTCTGCGGAACTACATTCTCATGTCAAATCTAAGGTCTGACTTACGGAGATTAAAGGAAACTTGCCAAACCTTCTCTACTTACTATATTTGCTTTGTCTTGTTTTTAATTTGTACCAGAACCAGAACTAATTATAAATGTTGCCTCAACCTGAGAGGAATACGATGTGGGAAGTAATGGTAATATTGCAATTTGTTTTCAATATTGGGAAGCATATTAGCTAACAGTAAAGCTAACCAACCAAAAATATCAGGAGCGAAGCAAGAGCACCGCTACCCCGCTGAAATTAGCGCTCGTAACTCCTACTCCAAAAAAATACCTCCTAGTTTTGCTCTTATAGCTTACCATCGGGGATTATTCTCTTTCCCCAAACTAAATATGCAAACTTTAACTTCACCAACACTATTAACACTCTCCGTCCTCTTATCGGGCTGGCTAGGAGCAGCCACCCCTTCACAACTATCAACCGCGGCTCTGAAAAATTCTGTGCAGGGACGACGACATTTCCACCGGGGGCTCCATCCGCTTTGGCCCCAACAAGCAGCGGAGATTCCTCGCAATCAGAGGCAGGACTTCCAGCCGCATCTGGGTCAAAACGAAATGCGACAACAACGGACGTAATTGCGCCACCGGCAAGATCCTCTAAGGGAGTCGTACAACCCTTCAAGCCGTCACCCTCGCAAAGAGTTCGCTCTAGACAAGTGGAATGGCATGGACTTGTGCGATGTCAGCCTCGTCGAGGGCTTCAACGTCCCCATCACCATCCATCCCACCCGCACCCATAACGACTCATATTGCCGTGTCCAGGCTGCAACTTCAACTTTGGCGTTTACTCCGACTTCCTCAAAGAATTTAAGGATGGACGACTCATCGCAGGCAAGAGCGCCTGCAGCACGACGTGGGCCCCCCGGAGTTGCTGGCTCCTCCTCCCGCTTAAATTTACTTTGGTGGGCTCAATCAAAAACTTCATTTTCAGCCAGAACTATTACGGCATATTTTTATCCACGTATGTCTTCCTCCCCGGCCACAGAGTATTCGCCCAACGACGGGGTCGCCATGGTGGCCCAAATTGCTTTCACTTTTTTGCTCATCCAGTCACCCTGGATAATTGTCGGCCATGAGAATCGGAGCCACGTTGCTGTAGCCCCAGCCATAGCAAACTTCAACAAGGAGAATCCTTCACGGCCTCTCACTCTCTTCATGAAATTTTACCTCTCCGACAACACAAACAGGAAGAATTTTACATCCTTCGATCTTGTCATGCAACGTGCGGAACAGGCCAACTCCATTT
Source organism: Lepidocyrtus lignorum (assembly GCA_034696835.1). Lineage (NCBI taxonomy): Eukaryota > Metazoa > Arthropoda > Collembola > Entomobryomorpha > Entomobryidae > Lepidocyrtus > Lepidocyrtus lignorum. The sequence goes on from JAQGAG010000245.1 coordinate 10,310, forward strand.
TCCCCAGCACCACCAACCTCCTCATTGGTCACGCTGAGGAGCACCATTACTTCCTCTTAAAATTAATATCCGCCTCGAGCTAAAATAGACGATGATAAAATCGGAAGTGAATACAAATTGGGGCGGAGGTAAACCTCAAAAACTGCGAAGATCCCACCTTCTTCCAAAAATATGTGGAGCCTATCCTGATTCTCAACCTGGGCCTCATCATCTTCGAAATATTTCCGGAGCCGCAATATGAAAACTTCAGGGTGAAGGACACTGTGACCTTCTTAACCCAGCGCTTTATGGCTTGCATGGGGAAGATGAATAATTTGACTTCCGGGGCCGAAGTTGCATTTCTCAGCGCATTCCCCGATACTGATCGAAGAGGACGCCAAAACTTTTCCATTATGGTTACATTCTGGGAGATGATGAATAACTGGGCAGAGAAGACTCGGACGACGGTTTTTATGCGGGAAGCTTTTGGTCAGCCCAGTGACGTTTTCCGAAGCAAGAGAGAAGCAATGATGGATGAAAAGAACCGGAAGTTGTTGTTGGTATAATGAGCATGTGAATTGTTTTGGCAATTGTGATTATATCTGTTCTTCTCCTCTTGGCTTTGGTTGCTGGTGGAATGAGCTTCCCACCGGAATGAGCTACTGTACCGGAAGGTAATCCAAAGAATTGAAAAACTTCAACGTCAGCCAATTTCAGAGGAGGAAATTACCGAATTTTTCGAGGGTTTCAATGCAAATCCTGCCTGTTTAGATATTCATGAAAGGTGGAATGTTCCAGGTTATGATAAGGCTAAATATGAATTGTCAGAGGAACAATTCATCGTGGACGAGGGCTCTCCACTAGGTTCTGGGAATTTTGGGTAGATGTTCAATGCAGATGTTAATGTGGATGGGGATGAGCTTAAGGTTGCAGTGAATGGAAGGTCAAGTTGTCCTAAGACATGAATGAAGGCCCTTCTGTCGGAAATTAAGGTGATGGGATAGCTGGAGCATCATGAGAATCTTGTTAAGATGGTTGGAGCACATACCTCAGAGTTGAGGAAGGGCACTATCTTCCTATTTCTGCAGCTGTGTCCACTTGGCTTCCTGGACGGGTATTTGAGGAGACTTTCCTCGGCAACGGAGATAGCCTGTTATACGAAACTGCTTGAATTGGATGAGAAGTCCGATTGTAAATTAAATGTAAGGGATCCCCTCTCACCGGAAGTTCTGTATCGCTAGGCATATGAAGTTGCAAGCGGGATGGCTTTCATTACATCCAAGGCCGTGGTCCATGCTCACCTTGCTACGAGGAATGTGCTTTTGAGTTGTGACCTGACTGCAAAAATTGCTGATTTTGGGTGGTCTCGTCGGCTCTATAACTATCAAAGCTACGTCAAGACTGGGAAAGAGGAACATTCTTGGCGCTGGATGTCGCCGGAGACGCTCCTTCGGATGTAGTTTAATGAGAAGAGTGATGTCTGGGCTTATGGGGTCACACTGTGGGAGATATACAGTCATGGGGCTATTCCATATCCGGGACTTTGTTGGAGTAATGACTTTTGCTCGAAGTTGGTGGGAGGGATGAGGATGGAGGAGCAAGATATAATGACAATGGCATGTAAGAAAAAATAACCTAGAGTTACGTATTTCATTTTTAGAATTTTTTTATTACTCTGGCTTTACTAAATTTTGGATCCTGCTTGGATTCTCGTAGGTAGGTACAGTAGAATGCTCAGTTGCTGGAACGTCAATCCGGTTAGACGCCCAGCATTTGCTAAGCTGAAGGAGAGCTTGGCAAAATCCCGATTACAAGCTATTGGGTTATCATAATATAAAACCATCTGAATGTGTAAATGTATTTAAACTAGTGGTCAATACAATAAAAATAACATTAAAGTTATCATTTAAATGATAAGCACTAGGTGCTACGATATCGTATTTAAACAACCAGGTTTTTTTTCTTCAGCATAGCCCATCACCCTCTTCTCTGCAACAGTCAACACAGTAGCAGGTTCCACCCATGAACCAGGGTGGCGTGAAACTATGTGTACATCCGTAGTTGTTCTGTTGTGCGAACTGGTCCCTGATAAGATGCGTATTGTGCCAGCATCGTGTCTTGCAAGGGTTCTCTCCAGATTGCTTTAGGAAGTAATCACACGTCCAAAAGGACAGATTGCGGTTACATTCGCCTGTATATTAAAATAAATTGATCATAATTCAGAAGATACGTAGCTGATACAGAACTAATAGTTGTGATACTGGCTATGGCTATTACTAATGAATTATATAAATTACAAGCAGAAATAGTATTGCCTTCCATGCAAAAATGACGGAAAACTAAAATAGTGATACTTTAATCAGTGATTTTTTAGTGACCATGACACTGACAGAGGCGCCATGTGACATATTGAACTCTAAAAATGAATCCCGTCAAAATGCTACCACACTCAGTATAGGTTGTCATTAAAAAAATTTTTGACATTGATCTGTGACCCCCTTACAATAATTGTATCTCCTCCTGAAGACAATTGAACAACGCGTTTAAGAGTTATCGTGCTAACGGACGGACAGACAGACAGAGGAGAAATTAGATATTTTTTAGCTTAACAGCTACGTAATAATTTAGTTTACAAGTAAAATTGCAAACGATAAAAAATGAATTCGTTTAAAGTGATGAATTGTTTTTTTTAAATACTCACCACTTGTTTTCGCGACGTTGGCTTCCAGTTGAATGTCTTCTTTAAGTTGCCTTTCCAGTACCATACTACGTGCTGGCATACCTGCAGCAATGGTAAGCAATAATATCAGGATTTTCATCTTGCCCCGAAGAAAGGTTATGTTACGTATGGGTTTACGCGATTTGACTAACGCGGGAACGGTCCCCTTTTCGAGAATATATTCATAAACTGGTGATGTCGCCATTTTTATTCATTAGTTTAATGTTGATTTAGGTGCTTTAACTTATTGAATATTTTCCTTCTTTTCTCTCAAACAAGTTTAGGCTTATCAAGTCACTATCCAATAGGTAAAGATTTGCATTGAAAACTGCCTGGATAAAGCTGCAGTGTTTACTTCGTAAGTAGAAGCCATGTATTGCAGTGCAGTGATGCTGGCTGTCTGTCCGTAGGTGTTCTCCTATTTAGATTTTAGAGTTGATCGGGTGAAAGGTCAAAAGGTCATTTAAATTTCAATGACAAGGTATTGAGTATAATATCATAAGAACGCATTTTGTCTGCTGATTTTAGTGGCATATGTCCCCTCATTTTAACCATTAAAATGCTGGAAAAATCACTGATTAAACTAACGAGAAATGTGTTGTGTCTGTTGCTCACCGCTATGGCTGAATTTTTTTCAGTGAAATAGTCCATATGAGTGATGATTAATCCACCATGTCATAGGTTGCAATGGTCAACGTTGCCTTGGCAACAGGGACAAATTCCCGAAAATCATTAAAATTTCAAAAGCTCTAGAAACCTAATTAAACTCAACAAAGGGTTCTTAAAGTTTTTTTAGAAGTTTTCGAGGTGATATTTTCATATCTGCAAGTTATTTTTATTAAAAACGAAACATTTTCTCAAAATACCTAAAAAACGGCATTAACGGAAATTTGATTTTTTGAAGTGTTCGAAAAAGTGAGAAGGGACTGTTCCATGTTCCACTTCAAGGAACTCCATGGTAATTATTATAAACGAAATCGAGTTTTGAAAATTCGTGGATTTTCGTAAACTTGCCCGTTTCCATGACGAGGTTGACCATTGCAACCTGCCACATAGTGGATCATTCATCAATCATATGGTCTCGTTCAATGCAAAAAACTCAGCCGTGGATTCGCACAACTAAATAGTTACTTGCCTCGTACTGTTAGGGGGATTCTGCAATTTACGATTTTCACTTTAATTACAACAAGGGAAAATTAGTTGTATGTTTTATCAAGGTAGCTTAACATTTATTATTACCAAGGTAGCCTCATTGTTGCTTATGGAAGTGAGCCTACCTTAGTTTAAGATTGTTAAGTTACCTTGATAATACCTATAATTTCCCCTTATCTTTTTAAAAGTTTGAAATCATAATAATTCGCTCATAGTAACAGTAAGGGTAATTTAGTTTTTTATACCCATACATTACGAATACTAATAACTCAATGACCAATACCATTTTCATTATAACAATTAGTTGCAGCTACGTTATTCTGATTATTGTTATTAATTTATTTGTTATTTTAACATGAAAATATTTATTTATGGGGGTGTCCATTATACATAAACGACCTAATAATATTAATACCTAACAGCAGTATCATCTACCTATTTGTCTAAGCTTTATGCAATGTAAATGTTGTATAACCTAATTTAAAAATACATAGATAAAATTAAACAACTTAGAAACAATTCCTCATGGATGATTGACCCATTTTTTAAAATAAAGTTCTATAATATGGCTTAGTCTAGTGTAAAAAAACACTAACAATAAGTTATGTACTCCCTCATCAATAAATATTTTACAAATAAAAGTAAACTATTTTATACAGCACAACTTAACTCGATCCTTTAGGTAGGGCTGCCAGTTAGAGTTTACAACGCAACACATGAAACCCTTAACCAGAAAGCCATAAATTGTCCCCATTACCAAGTATGATTTTACATTCATCAACTAACAACTAAATTAGCTTCTTGAGCGTACCACCCAACTCTAATATTCAATTAAAAAAAAGAAAATCCAAAGTTAGGGGTAAGATGAGACTTTACTTATCGTTAGTTTTTCTCACGCTGGTGCTAGGCTTGCTGGCAAATGGCATGGTACTAGAAAACCAAAATCAAACACGGATCCACCCACTTGTCACCGCCGTGAAAACAAAAGGTAATTTGTTAACTACCTTTGGTGCCTGAAAAAATTTCATTTTTGCTTTAATTGTATTTTATTTTCATAAGGCTGCTCTCTCAAAACCCTTCTATTCACTTGTGATTATCACCTAAGTAATTTTGGCAAGGACGCTTGTCATGCCAAGTGTTGGCACATCGGATTTTTTGACAGGGATGAATGGGCTAAAGCGGAAGGTTACTCCAGCTGTATGTTTGATTTCGAAGCACCATGGCCCTGGGGTGGAACATGTTACTGCGTGGACTGCTGCAATAATGACGGGAGGGAGTTCCTTTGTTAAAACTTAAAGATTGGTTTATGACTCACTGACCACGTATTTCTAATTCATCATTGTAAGGAGAATAAAAAGGAAGCAAAGTTATTTTTTTGGTATCAGTGCCAGTCACGCTATTTTTACATAGTAAGCTATGTATAGGTTTACCCTTGGATATCTGTCTGTCTGTCCAAGATGACGATAACTCTCGAACGCATGAACCGATTTCATTCAAATTTAGCACAGTGGTACATATGGGTAATAGCTCCAAGTGTATTGTTTTTAGGGTCAATCCGATTACAATAACAAGGTCAAAGGTCAAGGTCATAAATATTTTTAAACAACATGATATAGTAAATGTTGTATCAAAAGAACGCATTTTTATTGTTGATTGCAGTGATATCAAAAACATAGTTACTGAAAAATCACTGATTAATACATAAATAGCTCACTATGCTCTCCTGTCTATATCACTCATCGGATTTTCTTAAAATTTTGCAGCAAGGTAGAGTAACACAATAGCTCAAAGTGTACTGTTTATGGGGTCAATCAGATTACAACCACCGGGTCAAAGGCATTGGTCATAAATATTTTTGAATGACATGACATAATGAATGTGGTATTAAAATAAATTGATTGTATTACAACAACGAAGCTGTAAGTTATTTGAACTATATTAATAAACTAGTATGGGTAGCCAGGGCCTAGTCCTTGGTTTATGCTAAAAATTTATAGCAACAACGCCAAGTTGACAAAGTTAAAAATCTACATAAACTTCAAAAAATTTGAAGCAAAAAAAATTCAACCCAGCTAGGCATTGAACCTGCCCCGGACATCCTGCTTTTTACCGTATTAGTATAATAGGTAATGTTTAAATTTTGTTGAAATTTCAAATTTTGGATTTTTTATTAGTGATTTTTCAGTGACTATGTAACTGACAGTGATGAAACATATACCACTGAAATCAGTAATTAAAATCCTTTCTTTCAAGACGCCATTTACTATATTATGTTATTTTAAAAAATATGACGTTGACCTTTGACCCACTTCTAGTAGTCCGATTGAGCCCAAAAACAATGCACTTCAAGCTATTTTGTCATTTTACCAACCTGAAAAATTTGAAAAAGATCAGTATAAGCGTTTGACCACTAGCGTGGGGACGGACAGACGGAGGAGCCAAAGCCAATACTACGCTTACAGCTTCGTAATATCGCATTTTGTTTACTGATGTTAGTGGTATATATTATTAGTACTAGGCACATATTCACTAAAAAATCACTGACAAAAAATGTAAAAATGGTTTTTCGAAGTTAAATTAGTTAAAGTACTTCATCCAAAAATGTTTAAATTACTTTAGTTATTGGAATTAATCAGTTAGAACCTGTTTGTAACTAGCTAGCTATGCAACTTATATTACAAGCAATTTATTATTTTTAAGTTTCATAAAACGGTAGATTTTTAATAACTCTCTGAAACATTGGGGACCACACATAGGACAGCATTGGCGTATATTTTAAGTATTCATTACATTGAATTAAATGAAGTTGAGTCTAGTATACATCAGGTTAAAATTTACAAAGTAAACATTTCAATGCATTGCATAAGTGTTATCATATACAAATGCAAATACATAACGGGTTATCATAACTTATCACCTTATCAGTTATGTTGACTGATAAGAAGTTACCTTTTTTTTGTATATTGTGTAATAGATATTCTCTAGGTTAGTGTTGTTGGAATTTAAAAGAATTTTTAAAGTCAGTTTTCTATATCTATATATCCACTCATACGATTTCGCTGAAACTTTAAGGAGTTGTTGTGGGGATGGTTAATAGTTACCTATAGCTTAGAAATATTTATTTGCGAGGGTGTCTCTCTATTTGCATAGGCTGCCAATCATAAATTCATATTTGTCTCATAGTGAGTACCTTTGTCTAGTAGCTTACTAACTGGAACTAGTAAACTAGCCCGAATGACGAGCTGGATTGACCCCGAAACCGAATACCCGACTAAAGGGTCAAAGCCCGACTGCTCTAGCGTCGGAACGCGTCTACCAATTTGGTTTAAGTTTGTAAATAGGTATAAGTATTAAAAAGAAAGGCGATCATTGATTTTGGAGCTGGTAGGTTGACTGAAATAAAATGAAAAGTCGAGGTAAATAATTTTTTAAAATGGATATCTGACAGAAATATGGTAATAAAAGAACGCGTTTTAACTCCTGAGTTTAACGTGCGATGTTTGGTTCCTGTCAGTGTCATAGTCACTAAAAAATCACCGATAACTACATCAATAATTGAGTTTTTTATCATTAAGGTATTGAGTGTCAATACCAATACCAAGTAGACATTATAATTTATTAATAATGAATCATTTTAGTCATGGGCAGTATCATTTCTATTAGTACCAAGGCCCTGTACTATCGTTATAGAGATTCGCTGTTGGAAGAGGTGTTCTCACTTTGCAATTTTTTGTCGCACGAGCTCTGGGACTAACGAGGGAACTAACGAGCCCAGGCCTTGCGTTCACCCAATCATATGAAATACATTTCTGGACCATTTTGTTGGGTGATCTCAGATAATATGTACTTATATTTCTGTTGTGATGAGGTACACGGAAGTTATGATTACTTCGGCATCTTTACCCTAATATAAAAACGTTCATAGTTCATAGCTGCCCTTGCTAAATATTTTCTGGCATTTAGCTATATATGATTGATAAGTCTTTTTATAAATATTTTTACCATCATGAATATGAACTCAAAAATATATTTATTGCTTATCAATTATTTAATTTAATTAGTCACAACGGCTTTTTGTAATATTAAATGTTTAAATAACTCTATGTCTCATAACTTTAATGTACATCCCCACAGTGAATGAATGAATATGAATAGGTCTGAAATCCCGGTAAAAATGGTTCCGAAAATGTATTTCACATTCTTAGGCGAACGTACAACCTGAAACCATCCCTCGTTAGTTCAAGTTCAAGATGTTTGGTCCCAGAAACCCTCCGACAAGCTCCCATTCAAAAATTGCAAAGTGAGAACACCTCTTTCCACGGGCAACTTACTATGACGAAATCAGTGCATAGCCTTGATTAGTACCTTTATTTGCAACTACGTTATTCTATTACTTATGATCAATTTATTGAACTAAAAGCCACAGAAACAAAACCAAATGGCATTCGTGGTAAGGACCTATTTTAAAAGGTTTGATATGTGAACTAAATCTAATAACCTAAAACAAGGATTAAAGTGAATTAAAAAAAAAACCCATCAAGTTGCTAAACACCAAAATGACAATTGTATAAATTAATTTCCTTCCTAAGTATAATTTTGCGTTCTTCCAAGTAACAACTAATCAGGCTGCTTGATCGGACCTACCAAATAAATTTAATTGAACTGACCCGTAAAAAGAAGCGAAATTGGGGGCAATACGAGAATTTGCCTTATTTTTCTTACGCTGGCTGTGCTTGCCAGAGGCATGGTACTGGAACCCAAAAATAACACCAGGATCCAGCCCCAAGTCGCCGCCTTATATACAAAAGGTAATAGTTTCATTAGCTATCGGCTATTTACCTGTTTGGCTCCGGCGCCTCACATTTAACTCATTACTTCAGATGAATTTATTTTTCCAGAAGAATGTGAAGTTTATCCCATTCCGTTTATTTCCTGCGATTTCTACCTTATCGATTTTGGCAAGGACGCTTGTCGTGCCAGGTGCTAGCATTTAAATTCTATGGCCAGGGATAAGTGGGCAAATGCCAATGATAATTACAGTTGTACATTTGAATTTGACGCACCATGGATCTGAGGCGTGAAATGTTACTGCGTGGACTGTTGCAATAATAAAATGATTGTAATTACAATGACGTACCTGTAAGTGATTTAAATTATAGTATAATTAATATAATAATACATAATATTCAAATATTTGTTGAAAATTCAAATTTTGGATTTTTTAATCAGTGATTTTTCAGTGAGT
>JAQGAG010000246.1:0-19381 GCA_034696835.1 Lepidocyrtus lignorum
TTATTATGTAGCAACAGTCCATGATAATATGCATAATATAGTTCACATAACTTACAGCTTCGTTGTTGTATTGCAATTTACAATCAATTTATTTCATTTGTTTAGTTCAGAAATCCCCTTTAGTCCTTTACCAGGCAAGCTAATTCTACTTACTATAAGCAGATAAATCAAGGGGAAATCGAGATTATTTTTGAAATTTAATTTTCGAGGATGTAAAATGCCTCAAATGTAAATAAAGTAAATGTACAATATGACAACCAAGCGTCCCTCGAAAATATTGAATGTGCGGAACAAAATTTTACAACATTTTTTTCTCATTATGGAGGTATGTCTATTTTATGGAAGCAGTGTTTACCTAATCGTCCTCCCTCAGTCAAAATTATAAAATTAGTTGGGTTTTATCAAAAAATCTGAAATTAAATCAAATTATTTTATTGGGTCAGTTTTTTTCTCTCTACATTCAAACTGAGAATATAAATTATATACATAATATTTTTCTTACATATAGTATGCAACGGGGCTCTTAAATAATTGAAATTTGGGCTTTTGTATTGATTACTAAATGCTTCCTCCTAGATGAAATTTATTTACTTCTAGTCGGGCTACTTCTGATTGCGCAATATCGACGTCTCGTCCACAAATGTTTTTAAGGTTAACCTGCTTTATCGATTATACATAATTTGAAACAGCTCAACACAATTCAAATAATTTTATTACAAAAAAGCAAATTCTTGGTGAACGTTTAATGCGCTGTATTAACTTGTCTTCAGTAGTTAACTCAAAACTTCTTGGGTATTTTTAAAGAATTTTAATTTTACAAATATCTCTCATTACGCGTTTCACTCAACTTAATAAAACGTGATTATAATGTTCTCCGAGCTTATCTTCCAATCCCTGACCCTCAACCAGTTACTCTCCGATAAGCTGGATTCCCCCTACTTCTTTTCATTTAACTGTAAAACAAATCGTTTTCAAACAGGTCCTTCTAAGGGAAAGTTACTCTGCCTCCGTAACATTTTGGTTCTAATCATTCAACTTTTCATTTGGCCGCTAAGCCTCTTCTATGTACTTGTGTGGCAGTTGGTCTTCAATCCTCGAAATCTCTCCGCAACTGTAGCATACATGAATGGGGTTCTATTGTTTAGCTTGATAATGACGGTGGGATGGAGCTTCATATTTTGGAGGAGGTCATCAGAAGCAGCGGAGCATGGTAATCTATTACTGAATTTATATAGGGAGCTGGTGCCTTCAGCCTCCTTCCTGGCATCGAAGGCCAAGCGCCCAAAATACCAATTTGGACTTCTCAGAGGTAAAATTAATTTATTTTGGAGTCCCCATTTATAATAATTAATTTAATTTAATTATTTTTACAATAGAGTTAACAATATACTTACTTAGATAGAGTTATATTAGTAGCTCGATTATTTTTACATGTCGTGCCTTTTTGCTTTGTTGTAGAAGTACATCGCATTATAAAAACCAAAAAGGGGGATTTTGTTGGGGTAGCCCTCCAACTGCTTATCATCGGCCTTTTTGTAACCCGACTACCCGTTGCCATCTGCTGGTCCTTACTGCTGAATATAATTACCATTTGGGGTAGTCGGGATGACACTATCAACTCGACGCTTACCTTCAAGCTGTACTCCATCACCTTTCCAGGAAGCCTAGTTGGGGACTGGGCAGTGAAATTTTTGATGTTCCTGATTGTTTTCAGCGTTATCAGTGAAATGTTCCGTGAAGTTTGTGAAGTGATTCCTCATTTCGTGTTCATTCTCACCTTGACAAATTACCTCCTCAAACGAATCAAAATTGAAGGGAATCGAAGGGGAGGTCAATCCTCCGCCCTTCAACGTTACCAAAAGCTGTACCGTGTCCACTCAAAAAATTTAAAGTTCACGGAACAAATTGTGAGTTTATTGTATTTATCCGGGGCAAATATTCTTGTTTTGGCTCTGGCTGGTTCACTCATTGGATGGAGGTTTCTCAGTATTTCTGCTTATCTTCTCTCCCTGTCAATGTCCATTTCCGGTATAGTGATTGTTGCAGTGTGCCTTCCGATTGCGGCCCAGTCTACGGAGGATAGTCGAAGGTTGATACGGAATTGGGGGAAGAATATTGAGGGATTTACGAGGGGGAGTAGAAGTTGGAATAAGAAGGTGCTAGGTTCACTGAAACCAATTGGTTTCTTTTTGGGGCCTCGACGTATTATCGATAAGGGGGAGATGAATAAAGTGTTATCCAAAATCATGAATAATACTGTGGATCTCATTTTGTTTTTAATTAACCTATTTTTCAAATAAAATTTCATCCGGGTCTAAATAAAATAAAAATAATCTAACTAATTGTAGGTCACAATTGATCTGTATATCGTTATGATTAATTGTACCAAAATATATTTATGTACAAATGTCAACCTTAATTTCCAAATTTAATATTTAGCAAAGTAAATAAATTGATAGAGTAAATCTATACTACGCTTACAGCTTCGTAATAAAGTAGGTGATGGTACAGCCCACAATCTGAAGTGGATTAAAATATTTTTAATTAAATCGAGTTTTTTAAAAATGGAATTAAAAACTGAATTTATATTAATATATTTTTCTTACACTGGCCACGAGAGAGAATGTAATTGCAAAAAGTAGTTGCCACTTTAATAGCCACAATATGGTTATCCAGCTCATTCCCCACCATTAGCAACTCGCTCATCGGAATCCCGTTTTAATTTTCCTCCCTGGAGAACCACACCTTCATCAAGGCCATTTTTAGACAAATGTCACATGCCGCATATAACATTCTAGCAAGGATCAAGAAGTAGAGAACAAGCATGAATTCACCATCCACATCAGCCTCTGACATCCATGCCCCGGACTGTGTTGGATTAAACATGGCGTCAAATCCCGCTGCATAGTAGACAATCGCTCCGGAAATGTAAATGGCTAGATGACCTCCGAACACGGAATTGATAACAATATTCAACTCTGTCAACGTTTTGTACTGACATTTGACCTGAGGCCAGGTCAACTTCCTCTTCAACAAGTTTCCCTCGGAAAGATAAAGCATGTTATTGAAGCCCTTTACGTGACACCACAGCGTCAGCGTGACATTGAGGATCAAAATGTCGAAGAATATTTCCATCAGCCGGCGGTAAATGAAAACTATGAGCCCGACCAAAAGCAGCACCATTTCCAAGAGGCTCCCACCCAACCACTCCGGTCGGGGAAGATAATGAAGGAAAAACAACGAGTAAATTTTGCCCTTCAACTTATTCCAACTATTATTATTATTAAATAGATCATAATTTATTGAATAACGTAGCTGGATACTAGTCGTAAGTTGGTATTGGAAATGATTATGTAAAATTAAAAGTTAGAGGACTGTCGTGCAGGGACTTTTTTTAGTGTTATATTGCCCTGCAGTTCAACTAAACACGGGATGGGTTGACAGAAAGTAAGGCATACCGTGCATAAAAAATGGAGCCGAGAGGAAATGTTTTTAGTTTTCTTGAAGCTGAAACATGAACAAGCCTACATAAAGTAAAACAAATTGATTCAGCAATGAATACAAATCCTAACATTTTTTATTTATTCAAGTCAATGATTGGAACAAATGGTTTTCGTTTTACAAAAGGAAAAAATCGAATCCCTAACAAGTTAATTTATTTTCATGTTATGTGTTAGTTGTGCAGTATTATCGGCTGGCAAAGCTTCTGACCCTGCCCCTATCCTCTTCCTTTCTTAAACGGATCCAGGTTAGTTAGAAATAGACCCATGACATAGACCAATCAGACACTGCAGCAATTATATAATAAGTATTTAATACAGTCAATCATAGGTCCTTTGAATAAGAACGAAAGTGAGAGTGATTGGGTGCAATATAGGTAGCCCCTTCTTACCGTATTTGACTGGGGCCTACAAACTCCGCTCGTGCACCCGCTGCCCGATGCACAGCAGGGATTACTTTCAGAGCAACTCTAAAAAATACAATACAACAACATTTTATAATTTTAGCTCGCTATTTAAATGTTTTTCCGAATGTTTTAGGTTTAATTTAAAAAAAAAAGAAGTTAACTTACTTCCGTGTCCTTCGCACATGCTTGTGCCAGAGGCAAGCTAACGAGAGCAATGAGAACCACCATCATGAAAAGGACGCGGGTTAGTTTGGAAACGAGTTGACTGTTCATCTTACAAATGGTCGGGTCGAGATATTACTTTGGAAAATTGGGAATTTTTGAAACTGACTGATGTTGAGCTGGTCAGTTTCTAGCGTTTTTATACTTCTCATTAAATGATAAAAATTGGGAAAACAGAAGAAGAAAACATATTTTTCCAAAGGAGCGTGTTAACTTGTTCAAATTTAAGAGATAGTTGGGGCCATTAGTGCCCAAGATAAAAAATATTAAGCATTCAATAAATTCTAACTTTGACTAGTTTGGAATGTTTTGAAGCTACGTAATAAACCGAAAATAATTAGCCAACATATGGGTTTATATATAGCCATTCTTATATAATTAGCTATTAGACGTTACTAATTATGCCCCAGCTAATCTAGAAAAAAATATGTGGACAGGAAAGGTATAATTTAGTTTAATTATAATATAATGAGGAGCAGCATCATTAGCAGGCGGTATCCTTATCGTACAATCGATAATAATATTTGATAGCAATTATTGTTATTATTAGCTGTTATTCTATATCACTGTATGTAAATGGATGATTTACAAAAGGATCAATATGTGGAAATGAAATAAAATAAAGTCTGTTTGAAATCGCATAAAATATAATAGCATCACGTTTCTCGCCTAAGCCAACTTTTTGTTCTGACTTATATTTAAATTATAAACAAAAATTTATAGGTTTATTCTTAACCTGGCAGCAATTTATTTTGATCAGCAAGTTATTTTAGAAAATAAGATGGTTTTTAGATTATTTTTTCATAACTCCCTTATACTAGGACAATGTTAATTTCCTTCCGACCGGAACGATTTCTTTCAGAAAATGGAACGAAAGTTGTCACAAATGAAGCTCTGATGCTATTTGGTACGGGGAGACAACAATGCTCAGGTGAGCCACTGACCAGGGATACGATCTTTTTATTAACTTGCGACCTTTAGGGGAAACGCACGTTATTAAGTTCGTCCGAGCAGTCTGTCTGTCGGTCGGTCCGGAGGCACGTTAGCGTCCGCAATTTTGAGATTTTTTAAATTTTCTTTTTGGCAATCTAAAAAATTTTTAAAGTTAGGAATCAAGTTCGTTACCCAGCACAACTGGTCAGTACTCACGTCTAGAAAAAGCCAAAAAGTGACCGTAACCGGTCCAAATTTCTCCCTAAGGTTCATATAAAATGAGATGAGCATTTCTCCTGTAAATTAAATTATGAAATTAATCCATTTAACATATATTTTAAGCTTTGCTGACTTTGCGCATTGTTTTTATATCACTCACGTACGTATGTAAAACTGGGAAGGGGGTAATTTCAGAGCACCGTCTCAACAGCAGGTTCAAATTTGGAAGATGATGAAATCTTTGGGGTTATGATGATGTTTTAACTAAGGCAAATTATTTAACTTAAGGAAGGAAAAAAATAATTGAATTAAGAATCAATAATATATAGAACAAATAATGCAATGCAATATTTGTACACGTGTCGTCAAGCGTTAATTGGTTTGACCTGAAATTATTCTTTAAAAGCAAAAATTCCATTTTAATTCTTTAAGGTAAGCGAACTTGCACCTTTCATGGTACACAAAAATGCATTGCAATAACATGAATATTTTTCCGAAATTCAAATATGTATTACTTATTATGCTATTTTATTTTTTAAGCCTTGCTGGGATTTTTATTTTCTCGTTGTGCAAATTTTACATTTGCAAAAATAGGAAGACGTAACTTGTAAAGCATCGCTTTTAAAGCAGGTTCATTCAGAGTTTAGTGGAATTTTGATAACAAAGTGGATTGTAAAGTGAAACAATATTTTAAAAACATGCTCGTACTTCCCAGTTGGAGGTGGAGGAGGAGAGTATAAAAGCAGCTGTAATGAAAGCGTTGACATCAATCTCCAAAAGCATCTCATACAAGTCAATCAAATCAATTCATCAAGATTTTGTCTGATGCTGTCCCCTTTAAAAAAGGAACAAGGAAGAGAACATAAAACCGAATATAAGTTTCCATAAGTATTTTTTTCTTTTAATTATAAAATTCGAAGAAACAAAAAGAAATTGTCCTACTACTTTGAGCTCAAATGACAAAGGGACAAAAATAATTTTTGTTACATGGGTGTCCATACAACAATATTTTTTATATATCTGGCGATTTCTCATATGCACAAACGCATAAATTACTACCCTGTACATAGAGGTACCTTAACCTATTCATATAGTTCCCAGGAAAAAGGTCCCCAACTGAGAGAGCTGAACGCTTTTGTTGTCGTACTAAAATATTTAGAGACGAATTAAATTTGTGAACCCTTTTGAAAGTGAAACATTTTTGAAATCCTTTTTTGTTATAGTGATTGTTATTTTTGGGTTTTATTGACAGCAAATCCATTACTATCTATATTAGCTTGGAGTGAAGGTAACTATTCATTAAAACAACTTCTGGCTGCTCAAAAGTTGTGCTTGAATGGTTTTATGGGTAGACGGCACCGGATTTTCTTTTTATTGTTGGCACTCTTAATACCCTTTTCCAGTGGGAATATACTCTCTTCCCATGTTTTATTGAGAGGTCTTTTGTTACGTATCTGTAAGGTATGTATAGGCTTTGGCACTTGTCCGTCCGTCCGTCCGTCTGTCTGTGCGCGCTCTAGCGTCTAAACGCGTAAACCGATTTAATTCAAATTTGACATGGAGGTACAAATGGTAAATGGCAAGAACCCTATCGTTTTTGGGGTCAACCGAACTACGTAAAGCGGGTCAAAGGTCAAACTCATATTTTTTTAAATGACATGATATAGTAAATGGGGTATCGAAAGAAAGGATTTTGATTACTGATTTCAGTAGTATATGTTTCGTCAGTGTCAGTTACATAGTCCCTGAAAAATCTTAGATTAAAACATTAAATTTGAATTTTCAACATATATTTGAATATTATATATTAGTATAGTTTAAAAACCTTACAGGTACGTCATTGTAATTGCAATCATTTTATTTTCTTAAATTTAAACGTTGATTTTACTGTAGGGATTTTTTGTAAAGGCGGTATGAGAATTTATAGAAAAATAATAGATTAGATTTTTGAGCATGTTGGTCAACCGTAAAGTAACTACTGGTGTTACTGGTCTGTTTGTCGCTCACCGACTGCTGACTTATCTAAGACACTGAAGCGAAAATTGTCGGTTTGACTTTAAGTCCCCAAACGTACCTATCAACCCTTTGATGGATTTCCAGTTCTGTATATTATCGTGTTAAATATCGACATGGTCGGTCGAGCTTGCCCTTTTCATGTTGTAAAATATAATCCTTCAAATTATCTGTAGAGCTTTTAGGTTCTCCCACAAAAAAAAACTCCCCAAATTAAAACCCCACTCATCCATTGGGAAAATGACAATCGAAGGAAGAAGCTTGAGAACTGACAACGTCCATTCACTAGCTCCGAAATCCAAAATAAATAGTTTTTCAAGATGAACTCTCTTATCAAGCTTATTATCTTACTAAATTTCCTCTTTCGCCAAATCCATGGAGGAGCGATCAACGAGGCTCTCTCCAAAGAGTTAGGTTACGGCGGTGTGGCCGACGTGGTAATTGATTTTGTGGGAGGGAACTCCGAAGCGCTCAACTGCGTTGCAGGGAAAAATTTCCATAGTTCCGACGCCAAAGCTCGCGCCCTTGTAAAAGGCCTCAACCGTCTAGTTAATAAAGTCCAGGGTCCAATCATAAATTTTTTGGAGGGACAAGGCCTCAAAGTTGAGTCCTTCTTTACGGGCAACCAGATGATCATCAGGGGGGCAAATCTAGATCAGATTCTGGCTGTGGCTAACTACCCACAAGTGAGTAGGATTTTGAAGGTGCCTAAGCTCTTCATGGTCCCTAATGAGGAAAGGTTTCCATCTGGATATTACAACAAATCCGTCAACACACATCCCAAGATGAGAGCCGCTGGTGTGAAGACTGACCCTGAATGGAACATTGTTAGAGTTAAAGCTCCATCGGTTTGGCAAGATTTTAACGGCGCAATCAAAGGAAAGGACGTGGTTGTTGCTACCATTTCCTCGGGGTAAGTTGTTAACAATGTTAACGCTTGTTACTTACTCTCATTATGAACGAATCATCATACACTTAATTAGTTTTGACATAGACTGTGATTGAAAACCTTTAGTGTTCGGGAGAGTCATATAGCTCTGAATGGGCGATGGAGGTCGGATTACGGTTGGTTCGATCCCATTGGTCAAACACAAGCCCCGACGGATGGTAGTCTGAATGGTCGAGGAACCGGATTGATGTAAATTACACCAAACTTATTTAATTTAATTGTTAAAGAAACGAGTGAATTTCGGAGTAGTGTAATTTTTTTTATATCATATAACTTTGGTCTTACTCAGGGGAATACTGGCTGGCAGTGAAGACAGCGGTGTTGGCGTGGCACCCAGAGCCAACTGGATAGCTTGTCGTGGCTGTGACGCAAAAGAGGATTGGAATTGTGATATGGGAATGCTGTTGAAATGCGGAGACTTCATGACCAACCCAACGGATCCAAATGGCGGGGATGCCAATAGCGACTTCCGACCCGATGTTGTCGTAGGGTCTTTCTACGGGTATGTTCATTTAAGGAATCTACAAATAGAATTGTAGAGTAAGTTTTAGCCAAGTTGGACGTTTACAGGAATCCTTCTAGGCTATTCTCCAAACATAGCTCCCTAGGCTGTCCCACCAGGACTATTTCCCAATAAGCCTTTTAATTTGGGCAAACCTTTTTTGGCTTGGTTGAAGAGGAGGAGAATGGAACAACTAAGGAAATTTTCCCTTCATACCCCTGCTATTAATATTACCCGCTAGACATTACGAATGATAAGATTCAATCGTTATGGGTTGCATACCTATCGTGAAAAAAAAGTTCACTACGAACCACCCTACTGTTTTGATATACTCCTTATTACGTACCTGTAAGGTATGTTATGGTTTTGACATTTCTCCGTCTGTCCGTCCGTCTGTCCGTTTACTCTCTAGCGTCTATACGCGTAAGCCGATTTACTTCAAATTTGACACGGAGGTACATATGGTAAAAAGTAGGAACCCTATTGTTTTTGGGATCAATCGGACTACGTCAAGTGGGTCAAAGGTCAAGGTCATTAATTTTTTCAAATGACATGATATGGTAAATGGGGTATCAAAAGAAAGGATTTTTATTGCTGATTTCAGTGGTTGAAGTTTCAAAAGTGTCAGTTAAATAGTCACTGAAAAATCACTGATTAAAAAATCCAAAATTTGAATTTTCAACAAATATTTGATTATTATGTATTATTACACTATAATTCAAATAACTTACAGGTACGTCATTGTAATTACAATCATTTTATTGAAGTAAGCACGGGAAAACGGAGGATATTTTCACGATCATAAAAAAGCCTTTTAAATCTACAATAAAACAATCTTGTTTTGAATTTTCAAACTAGTCACAAAACAATAAATTTATCATTCCTGGATATAGTGTAATATACTCTTTTATTTATTAATTTGTCAACTTTTTCGTGATATATCTGCAACATATAGTCACTGCATCCTATCAAAGGGTGCGTTAGTTTCGTAAGATCTAGGGGTGGGATATTAATGGCAGGAGTACGAGAGCAAAATTTCCCTTCTCCATCCCCCCTTGTTTGTATGCGGGCGGCTATTGTATCGAGTTTTACCTGTATACAATTACAACTTGCTAGTACGCTCAAAAGCCATCACTTTTTGTTGTGTTAGGTGATTCATAACACCCAGAAAAGATTGCCATACATCAGTACTTGTACTCTGTAGTTCAGTGGTTAGAACACTCGTCCGGTATATGAGAGGTCCAGGCTTCAATGCCTGGCAGAGGTACATTACTTTTGTATGGTATTCGAGTGGCACGAAATAAGCTCACTCAATACTTTTTGTACCAGCGACCTCCAAAAAGTGCTTTAAATCATTGAACCGGACAGACAGACAGACTGCTCGGACGTTCTTAATAACTTGCGTTTCACCTAAAGGTCGCAAGTTAATAACTTTCGTTTTACCTAAAGGTCGCAAGTTAATAAATTGAGAAATTAACGTTCGATTTTGAAACTTTTTTCGATTCGAACTTATTCCTATTATTGCAACAATTTGACATGTTATACTCAACTGCTTTTTATTTTTGGATTTTTAGGTACGCCCCTCGTTAATAATCGTTATACTAAAACCTACTATTTTCAAAAGTTAATATCTCAGAATTCCATAAGAGTTCCATCATATTCCCAACGGTATTGTACCCAACAGAAAGATTTTTCATCATGTCCTGTGGTTGTCTTGCTGGAACACTTACGCATTTTAAGTAATTTTAACGTAAATCCCAATGCTAGCTGATTTTCATGATTATTGCCATTTTTCGTGCAAAAATTATAATGTGAATTTTTTAAAAACATGTTTTGGACAACATGAATTACTCCTTCCTACGTTCGAATCGAAAAAAGTTTCAAAATGGAACGTAAATTATTCAATTCACTCAATGATTTAAAGCATATTTTGGAGGTCGCTGCTACAATGTGCGACACTGCGTTGTCGCTACTTTTGATCACACCTTCCACCCTGATCCAAAGCCAAACGCTTGTAAAAAAACGTGCTAAAAGCTGGGCAAACTCGCCACTGCCAACTAGACTAATTTACCTTCCATTTCATTTGAGCAGCCACTTAGCAGATCATGGGGAGCCCCGTGTTTTTCCGGCTGACTTTTTCCTAAATGTCATCCAGGCGTGGAACGCAGTCGGAATTATGAGCGCCTTCGGCGTTGGAAATGATGGACGGCCGGGATGTGACACTTTTACAGTACCGGGGTTAAACGCCGAGACAGTTGCTGTTGGAGGCACTGATTTTTCAGACTTCCTAATGCGTGACAGCGCAACAGGTGGGTATCCTCCACAGGAAGATAATGATGACGAAACCGACAAAAAAGAGACGTGGAATTGTGGAAACCGGACCTTGTAGCGCCAGGTAATCAAATGAGATCCTGTTCAAATGCGGGAGATAACGAATACGACGAATATACCGGGATGAGTTATGCCGCTGCGCATGTTGGAGGAGCGATGGCCCTGATGCAACAACAATATCGGGATAGGAAGGAAGACGTAACGGTCCGACTTGACCCGAGCCTTGCGATCTCGTTCCTTCAACAAAGTGCCAGAAATCAGGAAAAGGGTGACGGTGACACAATTAATTTGCAGTTGTTATACGAAACGGGTCCCTGCCCAACCATTTCAACATTTCCCAACAACAATTTCGGGTACGACACTTACCTTTCATTAGCTTCAATTGTAACCATTTTGAGTTCATAAGCCGTAGTAATATTTGATTACTCTCGTGTTTACAGGTATGGACTCCTTGATATCGTTGGTGCAGTTAATTTGGCGTTTTCTGCGAGCTAATCCCCAACCATCTAGGAAAGTCGGAAAAAAAATATTTTCTTTTTATACATAATTCATTTAAAAATTATCTAAAATTCATCATATTCCTTGTAATTCTTCCAAAGAATGCTTTGATATAAAATTAAAATTGATTCATTTTGGGGCTAATTATGCAAACAAAATTTGAAATGTTAACATAATTCATTTACAGTGAAACGCCCTTCGATTAATATCTGTAGAACATATATCACATTACATTGCGAATAAAGCCATATTTCATGACTGTCGCAATTTTTGATAACTGGGAACGTTTTTCAATCATCACTTTTTCATGCAATATTTAAAATTCGGATCTTTCATCAGTTCCAGTTGCATTCCGGTATTTAAAAATATCTTCTGCACTAAAACAAATCGCATTACCTATACAATGGTTGGCTGATAGGGCAGCCAAACAGAAATTGATTACGGGTGGATTGAAAAAAAATCATAAATTGTCTGTTTCCGCTTTGGAGGAATTCCCTCGGTGGGTTCCAGATTAAGGGAGTTAGTGAAGCCTCTCAAGTGACCCAAAAATGTCAGCATGACATTGAGGATCATAATGTCCGCGAATATTCCCACCAACCGGCGATAGATATAGCCAATGAGCCCCACCAAAAGCACTCATTTCCACGGGGCTTCCAGACTTCCAGTGTACCATTCCGGTTGAGGTAAGTAATGAAGAAAGAAAACGGAGTAAATTTCATCCTTCAATCTATTCCAAGCTGTGATGTCCAACGATGACCTGAATCCCATTTTAGTGATAACGCTTGCCAGGATACTCAACATCGCAGCGACATTTACAACAAGAGGAAGCACCCTACAAACCCTTGAATGGATTGAGGATCCCTCTGGGGCAATCTGATACAAGTTGACTCTGATTCGTCCAAAGTATACGAACGACAACGGGCTTAGTAAGGGAGTTGAAGATCCCGTCAAGTTTTCGGAAGTAGAAAGCTGGTTCTCCCGCTATGGGTTTGGATACTCTGAAGATATTCCGGATATCCAGAATGAACCAGAGGAAGAGTAAGATGGTCATCCCAGCAAAAATCCCCTTTTGTATTGGGTCACATCTGGCAAAATATTTTCTTTCAGGGGGTTTCCTTCTCATTTTCGTTGGAAGGATGATGAGGGGCGAGAGTAGGCCGGAAACGGGAAATGCAGAGGAAGTAGCAAAAATCAAGGTTTACTTTCAGAAACTGGTTTGGATTCATTTTTTATGCATTGGCTTAGCACATTCCATGAACAAGATGAAAGTTACCCGAGGGGGAATACTAGACTAGTAAAAAAAAGTCCTTGTTAGTGGAAAGAAGTTGCTAAAATTTAATTTCATTAAGGTATTTTTTTGAAAGTTTTGTAAACACATATATGATTGGATTGATTAATGATGAAATATTTTGGAGGGACCTCTATTAACTGTCAGTCATCCCTATTTCATTGTGACACTGAGTTTTTACACAGGAGGCACATCCAACCCTACTTTAATGTAAGCATAAGCTTATACAAAAAACTACAATCAACATAGGCATTAAATTTAATTTAATTCCCATTTTTTTATATTATATTTAGCTTCTTCAGAATACCTCATGCTGCAAAATAGAATGAGCATGCCTCACACCAACTCATTACTTAAAAACTTACATGATATTATTATTGATGGTGTAAAAATTGAAGCAACTTGGGCTTGCTACTGTAACTGACGATGAGTAAAGCTAGCTCTCCTTTTTGAACTTTTACAATTCTTTCTTCATTGCTATTTGTCCATAGTCCATGGTAAGTAGGGGGAAATATTCTTATGTGGCATGCATTCCAGTATCCAGTTGCTTGTACACCGTACCCTTTCTGAAGCTATCTAACTTTCTGTTGAGTCTGGAAGAAAGGATTCGAATGGTTTTGCTAGAGTTGGATGTGGGGATCCCGTCTAGAATCCAGTTCTTGAAGGAGTTGCACCCCAATATACGGATTGGAGTTTATTTAGTACAGGACTCCAGGATGGAGTTTATTTAGTATGGAACTCCAGATTGGATTTTATTTAGTATGGGACTACAAATTGGAGTTTATTCAGTATGGGACTGCAGATTGGAATTATTTAGTATGGGACTCCAGATTGGAGTTTATTCAGTACGGGACTGCAGATTGTAATTATATTAGTAATTAGTGTGGGACTCCAGATTGGAGTTTATTCAGTACGGGACTGCAAATTGGAATTATTTAGTATGGGACTCCAGATTGGAGTTTATTCAGTATGGGACTGCAGATTGGAATTATTTAGTATGGGACTCCAGTGAGGATCAAGAAAGAAATACAAACTCAGCATGTATTCCCCGTCCACATCAGCATCCCCCAACCAGGCGCCGGACTTTGTTGGATTAAACAAGGCGTCAAACCCCGTTTCATAGTGGACAATCGTCCCGGAAATGTAAACGGCTTGGTGACATCCAAAAACAGAATTTATGACGTTATTCAACTCGGTCAGTATTTTGTATTGACATTTAGTTTGAGCCCAGGTCAACTTCTTCAACGGGATTCCTTCGGAGATATCCGCATTACGTATATTAATGAAGCCCCTCACGTAACCTTAAAATGTCAGCGTGACATTGAGAATCAAAATGTTGGCAAATATTGGAACCAGCCGACGATATATAAAGACGACGAGCCCCACAAAAAGCAGTATCAAAGTCAAAGTCCGGTTTAGAATTTTCCGGATCCTTCCCCACCTCAAACTTCTGAAATATTGCAACCGTAAACAGGAACAAAATATCCGATAAGCTGGATTCCCCCTACATTTTTTCCTTCAACTGTAAAACCAACCGTTTTAAAACAGGTCCTTCCCATCTCCAATAGAAAGCTAATGTGCTCACGTAACAATTTGGTTCTATTAATCCAACTATTTATTTGGCCTGCAAGTTTCTTTTATGTACTTGTGTGGCTGCTCGTCTTCAATCCTCGAAATCTCTCCGCAACAGTGGCATATATGAATGGGGTTCTATTGTTTAGGTTGATATTGAAGGTGGGCTGGAGCTTCATATTTTGGAGGAGGGCATCAGAAGCAGCGGAACATGGAAATCAGTTACTGAATTTATATAAGGAGCTGGTGCCTTCAGCCTCCATCATGGCATCGAGTGTCGATTGCTAAAATTACCAATTTGGACTTCTTCGCAGAGGTTAGATAAATTTATTTTGGAGTCCCCATTTATATTAATTAATTTAATTATTTTGCATCCCCTCTTTGTAGAAATACGACGTATTATAAAAACCAGAAAACGTGATTTTGACGAAAACAAATAAATGCAAATGCAACCTGTTCGTTCCTTTCTACATTGTCATCTTTGAGAGGGGATCATGGGATATGCATCGGAATGTAGCCCAGCCGAAAAGCCGTTATCGAATGAAGTTGTAAAATTGGATGAAGTGAAATAAATAGAAAAAAATATGTAACAAGCATAATGCGTAAAAGTAATCAGTAATTTGCTACCTACTCAAGTTTTAAGATTAAATTTTCGGAAATCGCATACAAACTGAGTCATAAATTAAAGCTGTTAAAAAACCTAATAATTTGCACATTTTCGTCTTGCTCAGCCCATTTGCTTATGCTGCAAATAATCAAGTAATTTTCCTTCATCAAAATTGATCATTTTGCTAAGATGCGGCCTAAAAAGAATCGGATAATCTCTATCGTTCAAATTATACCTATCTGCATCGAAATTTCCTGAGAAATTAATATATTTATTCTCCATTTTAAAAATCCAGCTCACCTATCCATTCATAGTAAAGTTAAAGTAAGTTTATTATATCTTCTACTTCCTTGGTTAGCAATATTTTTAATATCGGGGTGAATGGACACCGCCATTGCTGAATGCTTATTGTGCTCTAAAGGTTGGCTTGAGGTCCAAATTTAACTTTTTAAGCGTTAATTAAAAATGGAGGTTCTAATAACGAGGGAAGGAAAAGAGAGAAAGTGCTACGTCAGGATTTTTAATTTTACGATTTTTGTTATGGTTAATGAACGAGAACCAAGCAAGGTAGCAGAAACGACAGAATTGAAAAAATTAACGATCATGTAACAAAATTAAATTAAGCAAATTAATTGAGTACACTGTTGGCTATATGACGTGGATAAAGAATGTTGGCCTGATTTTAATTTGGAAGGCGTAATAATATGAATTGACTTTCGCTTAAGCGTCGCAATTCTCCTCAATCTACTTTAGTTTGGATAGAGAAGGGATGCAAGACGAGCTAAAGTTGGTGTGCTCTCAAGACAAAGGTTAAAGTTATCATCATGGAATTACAAATTCTTCTAATTACGATCGCATTTCTGCTAATATTGATTTCATTGCTGCGGAAACGAAAGCATCCACTATATCCTAAAGGTGCGCCTAAACTAAAATAAACTATTTCACTGTTTTCAATATTTGAAATTATTTTGATATTAAAAACTTCAGGACCTTCTGGACTCCCCCTTATTGGGAACCTTCATCAACTGGGGAAAACACCTTATCTGGCACTCAGAAAATGGAAAATTAAATATGGCAATATTTACAGCATAAAACTAGCACGAGATGAGTAAGGCTACTTAATGGAGAAGCGTAAATAAAAATAACTTTAACAATCCGTTAATTTTCCGTTTTGTTCCTAAACTTTAACAACTTTCCCAGCGCCATTGTCCTCAACGACCCAAAGATGATAATATCCCTCTTTCGGGACCCCGCAGCATCCGGTCGCATCCAAAACCATTTATTCTCAGCCCCCTTCGAATCTCCTGACATTGGCGTCGCCAACACCGAGGGGAAGATGTGGATGGAGCAGCGCCGCTTCATCCTGAGAAAACTCCGTGATATGGGCTACGGAAAGTCTTCCCTGGAAGGGAAGATTTCGGAGGAGGCGAAAAACGTTGTAAAAAGGTTTCAGCAAAACGTCGGCACTCCGATATCCGTCAAGCGGGCATTTAACACTTCCGTTGTTAACTCCCTCTGGAGCATCGCAAGCGGGGAGAAGGTGGAGGGGCTTGATGAAAATGGGGAGGAATCGGAACTTTCGAGAAATATGATAGGCATAGTTCGGTAAATAAATTCACCCAACAATATCTTATCGACATGCATTTTGAAAAATGATGTTGTTTGTTTTAGAGGACTACAACAAGCCATGAGAAGCGGCGTAATGTTTGTACCGGCTTTGAAGTATATCATTCCGGAGTTGTCCGGATGGCGCCCAATGTTAAGGGTGATTGCAACCCTAAGAAAGCTATTTAAAGAGACGATCGCTCGGCACGAGGCGGCGCTTGACGTCAATTGTCCTCGGTGATAAGTCCATTGAATTATCCATTAGGTCATTTCATATTCTAACGAGGAGTGGAATGGAAGAGTTAAGATTGGAGCGCCTTCATATTCCCACATATAATAGACCTTTAATACCTAGATACCATCGCACGTTATGACGGAATGCCATGGCCAACTTTTTCGAAAAAAAAAATGAAAAAAACTTTTCCGAAAATTTTATGATTTTAAATGGGCTTCAACACGTAAAAAAATCACTGACCATGGAGTCCCTCTTCTACTTTCTTAAAATCGAACGAAGTTTTTGAAAAGTAGAGAAGGATCAGTGATGTTTTTACGTGTTGAAGCCCATTTAAAAATCAGAAAATTTTCGGAGGAATTTTTTTCCGAAAAAGTTGGCCATGGCATTCTGTCATAACGTGCGATGGTTAAGTCTACTAAAAGTCTATTATATGTGGGAATATGAAGGCGCTCCGATCTTTACTCTTTCATTCCATTCCTCGTAAGTACCTAGTTGTTTGTTGCACTGTAACAAATTCTGATCCATAATAATTTTAGGGACTTGGTGGACCACTTTCTCATTGAAATTGGGAGGACACAAGATTCAACGTCGAGCTTTTTTAGAGAGCGAGGAAGTAATTAAATAAATTATAAAATATTTAAATGCTCAAGAATGTCGCAATCGAGAGGGAGAGAGCACACTACCAATTCTTTAATAGTGATTTAAAAGGGGTTTTGTTTTTAACTAATTTTATGTTTGAACTTTTTACCTTTATTTTTTTTACAGGGGAAAATTTAATAGCTGCCTTGCTGGAGCTGTTTATTGCTGGGAATGAGTCGACGTAAGAGACATTGGGCTAATTTCAAAGGCATGGAAGTTGATATGATACATTTTTGCTTTAGAATATAATTTGGATAACGCAGGTCAGAGACTTTGACATGGATCATTTTGTATCTCTCGTGTCATCCTCAAGTGCAACGGAAACTAGTTGAAGAAATCCGAAGAGTTGTTGGAAAATCCAGGGAGCCAGTACTAGCGGACAAACAAAGGTAATTAATTTTTTGGCAGTTATCACTAATATTAATAACTGATCGCTTATAAATGTGGACATTATGATTTTTTAACTTTCCCAGGCTGCCCTATACTGAGGCAGTGATATTGGAGGTTTTCAGGAAGTCCACAATGGGACCAATGGGTGTTCCCCGTAGAATGCTCGAAGACAAAATGTTCCACGGCTATTTCTTCCCGAAGCATACCATCCTCATTTCAGACAATGACTCGTGCTTTAACGACCCTCAGTATTGGGGAGATCCAGAGAACTTCCGACCGGGACGATTCCTTTCAGAGGATGGAACGAAAGTTGTCACAAATGAAGCGCTGATGCCATTTGGTACGGGGAGACGACAATGCTTGGGGGAGCCACTGGCCAGGGATACGATCTTTTTATTTATTGTCGCGATATTCCAAAAGTTGGAGATTGGGCCGGATCCAGAAAACATGAAACCAGATCTGGAGCCCGAGACGGGATTGGCTAACCTACCCAAACCTTTCAAGATTGTCGTGAAGGAGCTATGCTAAATATATTATACCTACATGATAAAGTTGAGTACCCAATAATATTTTAGTCCCAATTCAATTGGAAAAAATTGAAAACCAATCAATAAAATAATTTAAGTTAATGTTACAAAATCGTTTTTCAATAACGTGCATGCATTATGGTTAACCCCATTACTAAATGAAATGATATGGGTTTCGATGACACTTGTTTAAAATCATGAAAAATGAAGATAATTCAAAACATTCTCAGAACTTGCTGGAATCTTTAAATGCATTATTTACATTGCGACCCTTCGGCGAGATATGTCTCAATTGGAATGGGTTCACTCTTCATGTACTCTTCTAGTTAAAATCTAAATTTAGTTTTTCAAATTTGCACTAAATAAATATTGATTATCGGAAACGGAATGGATCAAATGACGGCATTTTTATTAGGAATGAGCTATGTATTATGTATTATTTTTCATGAATAAGCGTTTCATCGGATTTGCCCTTGGTTGTAATGAAATCATCGCGATGATCCATGAAAATGGTAAAAGGAATGAGGAAAGCAAATGCAAATGCAACTTGTACCCATTTTCTCAGTTGTCCTGAAACGCTTTTACTACACATGAGATGAATGTTAATGCAGAGCCAATACAAAACTAAAAGTGGACGCCCATGCAATTTTAAAGGGAAAAATAAGTTTTAATTGGTTCATTTCGTCTGGTTTTCTAAATTCATTAAATAGTTGGGAGTGCCTGCTTAATCCTACAAAAAGGGGTCACCTCCATTCCATTGTACAATCGAATTATCACAATGCATTATCGACAACGAAGTAAAATAACATTCCACACAACAGTTTTATAGTTCACATGAATTTAATTTAATTCCCAATTTCAATTATTTCAGCTCCTTCACAACGACCCGGAAAGGCCTAGTAAAGTTTGAAAATCCAGAATCGGGCTCAAAGTCCGGTTTAGGA
>JAQGAG010000247.1:0-19337 GCA_034696835.1 Lepidocyrtus lignorum
ACTAGCCAAACAAGCTGTTTTAACCAAGCGCATGATTCACAAATATAAATATTAAGATGTTTTAACCGCTTTTTAGATAAATGTAACACAAATGACATCCCTTCCATCAAATATACGTAGTAATGCGTGGGACGGGGCTATGTGAGATAAAATGCTATGTCCTCACATCTTAATGTAAAGCTTTTTAACTTCTCAATAACTATATAATTAATATTTGTTTTTTACCACTGGAGAATCGCTTTAATATCTATAAATGTGTAGGCTCCAATTACAAAAAATAGACTGACAATAACTTAATTTAATACAACATCCTTGCGAGATGGTTCCCAATATTGTTCACTTCTGTTACTTAACTGCCGAATAATTAGTACACTACAAACTAATAAAAAGTAACAAATACTAACCTACTGATCTCAGTTTTTAAATAATACTATTTATTAAGACTATAGCTAATAGTTGCAGGAGCCCAACGTAACCTTTTACCTTTTATATGTTATGTACAACTACATTTCTCGTTTTATTTCCATTTTACGACTTGTCTCCCAATTTTAAGTCATTAACAAGCATAATGTAACTTTTACTGATTACGTTAGTTAAATATAAGCTGTTTGCGCCTACCAATATATAAGAGTACTTTTTTTAGCGCAATTTTTGCAGTTGTTAGTGACATGCACTTTTCTCACCTTGTAATATTTGTTTGTTTTTTGTATGTTGTAAGGGTTTAGTATATATTTAATTTACTAATTTAATTGGTAACGAGTTTTTGACTGTTTAAGGCTGAATCGGGCTATTATTGGTGTCTTGAAAAAGGGAAGAGAGCAGGGTTGACTATCTACGAATATAGCCTCTTGAATTTTTACGTTTGTGCTGAAATGAAATATCGAATTTTGGTAATGTCAGCTCCACTATGAAAAAATGTGTGATCTTGTAAAAGTGCTTGGTACTGTGCATCATTAACATTACATATCGTAATGAAATTAAATGTTATAATATAGTATACTTTGGATTATGTACCAATGTCATGCGATGTATCGCATTTTAAACATCACGTTACAAATATGAAATTTTTTGACAAAATGTCAGTGCAGTGCTACGTTATACTTTGATTGTGACGCAATTTTAACACAGAAGAAATCAAATGCAAGAAAATATTTTAAACTGTAAAAATAAATTGTGACTCAAAATGAGTTGTTTTACAAAAAGTAACCAAAGTGTAGCTTTTCAATTATTTTTCTTTGAGTATTTTTTATTACTATGAAACTTTGGATGGAGAAAGAGTGGAGTGGGCGAGTGTCATCAAACATCGAACCAAAAAGGGCTGGAGTTTGAGTGAGTGAGCCTCTTCATGCATTGTTGCATTATGTATTTTCTGGGACATGGGCTTATTGGCTTTATAGCAAGGGAACCGGACCCAGTCCGTTTGTCAATTGAGTTGATGCAGTCAACAGAAAACTGACCCATGCAATACCATGAAAAATGGACCGCCCATGCTAGACAATAAGATTAAGATGTCATTGAAGGTACAATAGAATGTGATTATGAATAGAAGTTAAGGTTCCGTTCAAAATAGAATTAAATTGCATAAAAGCGTCAAATATTTCTTCACGTTACATAAAAGCAGAAGAGGTGGGCTTGCTGACAAGGATTTCGTTTTAATTTATGACTTTTTAATTAAGAATAGGACCAATGAATCAGAAGTAACCAGCACCAGCCCTATATTTCCAATCTTAATATTTAGAAGATAAAATGATACTAAAAAGGAATAAGAGGCTCCCAGGCTGCTTCAATAAATATTTTCTTAAGTAAAAGTTTGCTACAGAATCGGAGAAAGGAAGATTTTCTCTGCGCTTTATCACTTTTCTTACGTATTATTGTATTATAGCTATTATAGCTATTATAGCTATGGTCAAAGTTAAAATACAAATACAATGCCAATAATTCCATGAATCATTTGTATTAATCAACCTCATTTCTAGTGATGTTTCATCTTTCATCTTACTATATAATGTTTATGTTATTTTTCTAGTGATGTCAATTCCTCCTTCAAACTATCTGCATTTCGTTTGTGCGTAATTGACCTTTGCAGTAAATTTCAATTTTGTTATTTTGAGTCATTTATTTGCGACATGTTAAAACTCGTACCTACTAGATTGATTCATGTTGGCTTTTGCTTCTAATCGATCTAGGTACATTTTTAAATATTTTATGCAGTTAAGGTTAGGTTATGCATATTATGGGTTATCAAATATCACATAATTATGTAAATTATCCGTTTTACACTAAAATATCATGAAATATAAAATCGATTACTACGAGATGATGCAAACTTCAGTTACAGTACAATTATAGTTATGTACATTACATTGATACACATATCTACTACTAGATGCTACGCTTTCGAGAACGATACGTAGCGCGTAGGTACGAGTTTAGCAATAAAGGTAGATTCATCATCTCAAGTATCCTAACCCATCATATCATTATCAATTTCTTTCTTGACACTGACTGTGATGAATACAAAAATGTAAGACCAATTATTATCGATCTTCTAAAGAAATCCATTTAACACCATTTTTTTTGAATTGTATGTATCAATCCAGGTGTGTGTGTGTATTTATTGTACACACTTTTTCTTTTGACGATAAGATCAAAACGCTCATTCACCAAGTTCATTGTGTAAACTTTTCATGTAAACGATACCTTTGACGATTGATCGGTATAAATGAAATGTTTGCTATGAAAGGTAGCCAGTGTAGGTACTTAAGAGCGTTTTATCTCGTTGTTTCTTTTACTACCCAACCTACCCTTCATCCTGCCTTGTGTGTCCTTCTGGCTGTTTTTTCTTCTATTTTTAACGATGCATGTTATGGAACGGCTGAATGATTTCTAATGAAGTTTTTGTTGAAGAGAGATCATATCAAAATCTCTAATAAAAAAATCTAATCTAAAAAAAATAGAATAAGTACGCATAAACGCACATTTAAGTGTCGCTTTCGTGTCACATTACATTACCCACTTCTTGTTATCGATTTTTATTTCTCTATTCTTGTTTTGTACATTACGATCGAGTATTAGGTAGGTGTCAAATGTTCGCATACTATCCTCAATCATTTTTATTATGAAAATGTGTTTCATTATGACATTTACTTCGTTCAATTGCTTGTTTGTCTGTCTTTTTGCATCACTCCTGAACATAGACTCAAGCGGATTTCGAGAACTCGTCTCAGACATCGTCGGGAATCATTTAGTTCGGTTTACTCATCTCTCACTATATCATAGTCACTGAAAAATCACTGACTAAAGCAGCAATAATTCTGTTTTATGTTAAAACTGTGATAGTATCGAATGTCAATATCATGTATGTATTCAATCGTCAATCTATTGCCACTAAAGTTGCAGATTCGCAATGCAGGACCCCAGTTGGGCTACTTATCACCCCCCCCACCCAAAATTTGATGAGTCTTTGTGTTGTTCTTGTGCCTGACAAGCTTTGAAAACATGTCTATATTTGGGACACCTATTCTAAGTAAGTTTTATCCAAAAGTACTTTTAAAAAGAAATATTATCGTGTTTTGAGATCAACAATAATATGATCAACAATGAGAATGTACAGCACAATAAATAAAAAACGTAGCAGTAAAAAAGCAAAGGAAAAATAACCATTGTGTGCTTTTAAATGTATGTTTATGATTGAGATGATGAGGTGTAATCCGACACTGTTAATCCCTTCACATCATTGTTCATGTCATGATCATGAGGATGATATTGGCTGGATACTTTTCATCTTTCATCATTCCTTTCGCTGGTACTGAAATTGACACCTTTTAATAAACCAAACGTAAATGTATTTTTAGGTAGGTCACCCATACATATGTATAACTACAAGATTTATATAAAGTGTACTAGGTATATTCTGTTTCAATGTAGTAAATCTATGCTATAATTCTAGTGGGCATGTATTAAAAGTTGGACCTACCATATCAATATGAGTTACTATTGAAAAGTATTAATGTATATTTGTTTTGTGTAATCATAAAGGTTTTAATATCTCTATGAAAGTTTCATATAAGGATGTCCTCAATTACAGTAATTGGAGCCTCATGGGAGCTGATTAAAAGTAACTTAAAAAATAAGAAGGAGAACGGGGGATGGGACATGATAATTTGGGGGGGGGGATATGATGTGTGGATACCATAATGCTACTTAAATTGGGACCAAAAGAAAATTATGTAATAGTTTCTTATTATTATTTTTTGTACAATGAAGTGGAAATGTGAATTCACCCGTTTTTGTGAATCGGTCTTGACGCGAATATAATACCAGTTTAATTCATTTTACAAAAATGTTTGTACACTGTGATTTAAAAGCCTTGCTTTGTTTCGTCCCATTCTTTTCCCTTTTTTGTCCGATGATGCACGGGTTGAGGATCATGGCAATGCTCAGCTCGTAAATGTCAGTATTCTTGTACGCACGTTCGGGAATTGTATGGGCTGTTGGTGAATGTCAATAATCTAGATATTTTAAGTAGAAGATTACATATTACATGATGGTTAGACTGATGAAAATAGAAAGTAGAATATTTTAAGATTTAATGTTTGTTTCTTTATATAATAGGCTTCCAAATCCCAGAAGGTTTGGGCTTATGATTAACGATTTAGTAATTCCAAATTCCAACTGGGTTTCCACCAAACATCTCGCGCATAAATTTTGTGGTTTTTAGCACATTTATTTACATTGCTTTAAACGTTGATTATATCGTTTAAAACATTACATATGGTTAGCAATTATTTTAAAGTACACTAAATATTTCTTGCATTTCCATATAGAGAAGTATCGAAAGTGCCTATGATACTATCGGCGTTGAATAGAGATATGTGCTGATAACGTTATATAATCTTTAACTTACGATTAGACTTAAGTTCACTTGTGACATTATTAAAAATATTTCCCAATGAGTTGATGAAACAAATGGCTTCTTGGCTCAACGGTCCCAATGTTTCGGCCGAGAACGCGACAAAGAGATAATTTTGGTTGCATACATACTTATATATACGGGTGCCCCAGAAGTAACATGGCAATTATAACCATGGAAACTAAATCAAGTATTCGAATTTAAGGATAATATTTTCTTCATTCCGTGTTTCTTTTCGGGCATCCTGTACATATATAAACCTTCTTTTAGTCATTTAAAAAATTTAAATAGTAACCATATCGTAAAAATCTTATGCTTGGTGATACAATAAGCTTATTTCGAATGGGGCAATACTGTAACCGTAGCAAAAATTGCCATTATAAAGATTCACCCTGTACATATAATCTTATGGAAAGCCAAACGCTTCGGCTGGATTTTGTGACTTGGACAGTTTTCCCCGTCAACACTTGAGCAAATTGGGAATGGTCACAGCATGTGGTCCTCTTTTTCCATACCACTCATTCATTTACAGGGTTCAGCACTTCATCGTTAGCTAGCATAACAAGTAATTATCAAATTGTATCAGCTTTTAGTTTTCACTCACTTCTAGATGAATGAATTCTGAATGGGAGTGCATATTTTGATATAAAGTGAGATAGGAAATGCGAGCTAAACTAGAACACAAATACAAACTTAACACATTCAATTGGTTCTCATTATCATGGGTTTTGGGAGGCATAAAGCAGAGAATTGTTTGCTTAATGCTTTACAGCCAAGGGCTCAAACACAACATGTTTGACAAACGCTCAAGTATCGGCCCATTACAAGTCAATTTTACCTTCTTTTTTCCATATTATATCATTGTTATTTTTATTTTGTAAACCTTAAGTACGCATACATCTTACGCAAGTTATTCCAATTTTCACCGGAATTATGAGGCTGTTTTTTCTCTCCTTTTTCAAAGATACATCCCTACAATCATCGTCACATGGATTGGTGACCTTTTTCACACCTTGTCATCACAATTGAATTGTCCTCTACTTGGATGAAATGAACACATTCTTTTATATTCAATCCAAGTACCGTTCGGTCAAAAAAGGCTTGTATTCATTTCAAACTTGAATAGGAATATATATTATTACCTATGTTGGTGTGTATCTTTATGGAGGGTAGTGACGAGAGGTATAGGGGTCTTTTTAATTCTCGTCCCCCTTTTTAAGTCAAGTTTAGCTATAAAAGGAAAGGGAAGGGAACGCTGCACTGACCGTGTTGTCAATTCTGGCATCAAACATATTAGGTTCGAGCATGTTGCCACTTTCATTCAATGTTACGTTGAAAAAAAAACGTCATGCATGATTATCAATATTCGCCCTAGCATTAACATTACTTTGTTAAATAAAATAGCTTTGCTTTTCCCCCCTTCCTTTTGTAATATGATGCAAACAAGCGGGGCGCAATGCAGTGTAGTTTTCGATTTTAGAAATATTTTTATGAATTAAATCTGGATCGACAAGGGGATTTAAATGAAATGAGGCATGAATAAATACACAGTTCAATAAGCATGGATGAAATGTTGGAAGATGATTTATCAGGTACGTAAAATAGGTAGGTATATAATTTTTTAAAAGTGGATTTGAAAGAGATTGAAACATGAAGTATGGTTGTTATTGATTTTTGGATGATCGTACATCATTGATCCAAGAAATGAGACAAATGAGAGCGAGTGCTATTGAGAGTAAGATGCGCATTACTAACTATAAAAGTTAACTACCGTATTCTCGCATTTACAAGGCAGGCTTCTAATACAGCGCGGGTCTCTTATAGTGCGCGGGGGGTAAGACACAAAAGTTAAATAGAACGCGGGTCTCTTTTATAACGCGGGGTCAAATGTATTATTAAGAACACCTACTAGATATACCATCCCCAATATCTAAATTGGCAATTGGTGTTGTTTTAGCATTATCACCCCTCTCTGCATCATCGTCGTATTTTTCAAGAATTGTAAATGAAAACATTAGGTTCAGGATTGAGAAGGCGGGGTAAATCCTACGTGGAGATTATCTGGCTGGATTATCATCAATCATGAGATGATGATCAGCGTAGTGGCATAATTTGCTACTGTTGTTACCAGTCAATGGTTCCTTATTCTTCATTATAGAAATGCAGAGGTTAATGTTTGTATGTTTTCCATGAGTGTTTCAAAAGAAATCAAAATCAGCCATCTGACAAATGACGATGAGTGAATGCTAACGATCTGTTTTCTAACCCTTTAATTTTCGGCACAATTTACTGCTACCCTAAAATTAAAGCTCAGACTTTTCAATCATGGCTGTAGGAAGGATTTTACCTTTTTACAATTTTACATGTTTCGCGTTGGTAAAAGTGCGATTTTAATGTACGTCCAACAAGATTGTTTACTTTTCTGTTTATTTTGGTGTGTGGTTTTCTTCCTGAACTTATCGTTATGATCAGGATGATGACCGTTATTATGTTGGAATTGAGCAAGTGGACTAGATAATCTTCTATTTCTCTTTGCCTTATAGTTGGACCGACAATCCAGATGGAAAGGACCACAAAGTGACAAGACTAAATCAAGCATTGGGGATCTCCCACCTCGAAAGTCAAAGCCAATCATCTAACAACAAACACAGAACACAACATTTTTATTGATGATATACATGCAAAGAACTGAACTGTGTTTTATTTGTGGATCGATTATAAGATGTATAAGCATTGCGTGGGTTTTTTCTATGGATTTCGATTGTGCTTTTATTCAATTTTTGAAGGGAAAGCTGAGGATGCATCCGGATGGTACTAATCTTCTAAATAAACTCTGCCATGTTAACGAAAGAAGACTTTTTTTCTCACAAAAGGGAGATTTATTTTATTTCCATTAGCTGATTACTGATTTCAATGCAACAATAACAAATATTTAAATATTTATGACAGAAGAAATTATTCACTACTAAAACTAAACTAAAGTTTACTTTTTTAAAGTTCATACATTGTCTACTACAAAATATTTACAAACCTTATCTTGCAGTGAACCATGTGTTCATTAGACATGACATCAATGACATGATACAGATATCTATACTAACGTAAGAGGTAAATACTTTTTTTAAATTGTACAAAATTAATCAAACTTAAAATGTATTAACACACTCTCACACTAAAAACTAATCTCAACTGGTAAAATCTGAATGTGCTGTGGTTGGATACATTCTCACACATATGGTCAAATCAAACTATATAATTAATAATTGTCCACTTAAGTAAAATTAATTCATCAAACTATTGTTTTATTTTACTACTGATTAATCGTTATATTACATAGCACAATATTCATTTTGTTCGCTATAAAGAAATTAGCTGTACACAAAACATTTTACTTTAAGTTTAAATACACTGGTAAAAGCATAAGATTCACGTAAACGTCTGCAACAACTACCGACTATGAATTACATGTCTGCATGTGCTTGTCATTAACCTCTATTAAGTAGTTGCTTTATATTATGCACAATAAAATTACGATTATCGCAAAATGCTACAATTAGGAAGTTAACCTACGACAACAACATTATGTATATGCCATCATGGACTGATTTTAATAAATATAGTACTGCTGAATCAAATCTTCGAACAAGACCCCCCAAGCATACCCAACTAGCCAACGCAACGTAGGTACCTATTCAAAAATCAAGACTTCTTGGCAAACATTTCTGTATCATAGGTGCGCGCATATGCCTACCAACGAAATCGTTGATATTAAAATATCCACTTACGTATTTTTTCTTGTTATGTTAAGAGATTAAACTGACGTGGGATAGCATTAGGGATGTAAAAGTGTGAAGGTGATTGGTAACTCGTTAGGTTATTGAATGAAGTTTAAACATATTCGAAAGTGGAGACGTGTTTGTCTTCCTTTTCATAAAAAAAAGTCGTGGTCATTTTGCTCGCAAAAGTTCACAAATGCTCTGTTGCCCTTCGTAATTGGATGTGATTTTCTATTGGCTATTATAATTAAGAATGAGTGGTCCAAACTGACAATGTCATCGGACCACTTATTTTTGAACTGAATAGCTAATAACATGTTTTTGTAAGATTATAGGGATTTAGTAATTCCACTCAGGTCCATTCAAGTGGGGGAGTTCCTGAATAAATGGTGATATACATTTCGCCAAGTTCGGTTAATGCTGATCAGTGACCATGACCGTGTCCCGTCGTGACTTCCGCTTTCTTTCGACTCTGTAAATAAAACGAAAAACACAAATATGAAACATGGAATTATTGATGAATTCAAACTCAACCCTATAATTAACTACGAGGAGAGACCCGACATCAACTATTTACTGAATATGAAATATGGGTTTTGGATGGGAAGGGATGGATACGATGCACTGCTAGGTATGTATATCGTGGAGAAAAGCACAAGAATAGGGGAATTGTGTAGGAGGGGACAGTAAGAAATTAGGGTTCTCCTCTCCAGGATGAAGTTGATAATTACGTTGATAGCTAATTTCTGGTTGTTAAATCATTTACTCCATAGAGCAGTTTGGATGATGAGAAACAAAGCTGGACCAAAATTGTACGGGGGTGGGGCTCAGTAATTACAAATTACGACGGTTGAGCATTTAGCAGCAAAAGTCCGGACGTGGATCTCAAAACGGGAGCATAACAGGACAAGCGTTTCATTACAAACAAACATTTCATGATACAAACTGACTGAAACAGTAAGTAAGTACAAAAAAGAACATATCATTTTCCATCTGTCGAGGCTGACTTGGGATTTGGCTGTTCCTTTAATAACATAATTTTTATCTGTAAAAAATGGTAAAAAAAAGCTACAAAAAAAACAGTGACGGGTGATTAATATGTTTGCATTTTAATTAGCAACTAATCATATGAGCACGTATTCGTAAATCAAAAATACAACGGTTAAAGAGCCTGCATCTTCCTTGAGTTAAAAATGCAATGTAGTCACACGCAAAGCTAATTGTATCTCATAAATTAGAGCTTTTTTCAATTTTTAAAGGAAAAAAACAATCTATTTTATCTCATAGAAAGTGTAATGTGACAAAAGTATGAACAGGAATAATCGTCCGAAATTGTTCAAAATGTTCATTTGTATTACTCACGAAAGGGTGATAATAGCGCGTCATCCATATCATCATCACGTTTCATATGAGCATTTATCACGAGAGAAAATTCGTAAAGAATGAAGAAAAAAATTCGTATTTTTTGGGAGAAAATTTTTTTCTAATAAAAATGAATGCAATGAATTAATGCAGAATACAAATGAGTAAATCGTAATAATAATAATACACACATATATATTAAGTAATAACAACAACAAAAAAGAAAACGAGGAAAATGAGAAAAACGAAAGGGTTACTGCACACTATTTTCATCTGTACAGAAGGTCCTGCCCTCATCCATTCACAGAAATGGGCGTGAGGAACATAAAACTTCATTGGAAGAGAGAAGTAAAGACAAATGGGATGGTTTTTTCAGAAGTGAATTTAGTGTAAGCATAACAGACGAGCTCAAAGATTCATTTGTGTAAAAGTGCCTCCCTCCTCGATACTCTCTTTTAACAAAAGATAAATGATGATGATGAGGCTGTGAGCTGAGGCGGTTAACAAGACTGCTAAAATGTTATGATGTTTTTACATGTCATTATGACACAACAGAAAAAGGGTAACAGGAACTGAGGGACCTCCAGTTTTCCGTAGCTCTTGCAGGGAGAGACAGAACGGAAAATAGTATGCATGTGTCCACAGAAACATGTTACCTCCCAAGAGAACGATTTACAAAAATGATGGAAAATTATGTGACTTATAAGTTTGCTATTTTTTTTACTGTAGAAAACGTGTTTTTATCATTGTAGTGACCGGGCATTTTTCATGTTGGCAGCATAGATGACTCATTTCAGCAGTCAAAGCACAAAGTAAAAGTCACATGAATGGGTTGTTTGATTTTGATCATTATCAAAGTCATGTCACCATCAATGTCATTTTATAACCAGGTAAAATTGTCATTAATCAATGAGAAGTTTTAAAGGTAGGATGGAACTTATGGATGGATAGATTAAAAAAATGCAAACTGGTTTTAGTTCGGCTATCAGCATTTACATTACATAAAATAATGTCTGTTCCGGGAAAACCGAAAGCCCTAGTAATGGCTAAGGACAGCTGCATGAAAGTCTTTAATATTTCTAATTTAGGTTAAAAAACTGCAAAAATGTCTGTCATAATTTACAAAATTGCGAAATATCCGCTGAGCATTGCTAAAGGCGTACCTGATTTCGTTGCCCACAAGCCTTGGTTCGGTTCGCATGTCTGATGCCATTTACCATGTCCAACGGATGTATTTTGACAATTTTCTAATCTTCATGCTAATTGTAAGCTATTCAGCACTGTCAGCAGGTTAATTGTATTTGCATTTTGCAATAAACATAGACGTAAAGTGAGTATTGGTGGAAATCGTGGCATCATATTGAGAACAGAGATTACCGTTTACGCACACTTCGGCAACGGCATGATTTCAATTCAATTAGTGCCCAACGAAATATATTTGACAGTTGACTTGTCAAGTAAAAATGACATGCTGTCAATCACACCGAATCTATTATATTATGTATGCGTATTTAAGAAATGATTTTTTAAGCGTAGCAATAGCAGTCGGACAGTCGAAAACAATTACGCCCAAATATAAAGCTTCTTTAATATTATTATTCATTACTATTTTCGGCCCAAAAAACTCTACGTAATTACCTATGTACATGTATCTAATATTCGACAGCATAAAGTATGTTTGCTGTTTTCATCAAACCTCAAATAATATTTTGTCTCAATCGTGCCATACATTAACATTTGCCATCATTAACGGGATAATATCCCAAAACAAACAAAATTAAAAGCTGCTTTTTATTCATAACCCTTCTATAAAAACAAGGAAATGAGCAACATATGCAAATCACTTGCAGAGAAAATGAGTTTACGGACGCAGATGTTTAATCCGTTCTTTTTTCTCAATTTCACTGGATGTGTTTGTAGAACAACTTGGATTTGAATTATACTGAATAGATTGCAGAATTCAATGATGATATTAAAATTTTCTAATAAAATTTGAATTTTGCATGCACAACCCTTCCAAATAATCCGGTTGTTAGCACTTTCCCTTTTTATAGATTACGTTATTATTACTATATGTGTACACCGTCTGAACCAAGGTGTCAATGGGGAAATAATTTAATGATATTATCGTTGTTTGCATATGAAACTACTGCAGCAATCAGCTATGCACAACTGCTGGACAGACACTGACGCACCTCCCTGTAAACTGGGGCAAGTTGAGACCCAACTTAAATCTCTACTACCAAGTTTCCATTACACCTTACTTGCTTCAATAATAACAAGTTGATGGGATATGCTAACAAGTTAAAACTACTCCAGCATCATCTGATTATGACATTTAGTTTCCAGAGATTTATCGTTTTTGCCTTTTTAATCAGGATTAAAATAAAGCTGCTGTAGGGCATCCTCACCCTAACTCAGCTCAATTCGATGTTGTCCCTCTCTATTTCCAAGTGCTCCGAAACAGAACATAATACGTAATATTGTACATAATATTGTACTGCATAATATGCCTGTAGATCCTTATGGTTAGATCGATTCAGATTTCACATTCATTGAGCACAGAAACGAAATATATTTATAAAAGAATTATACATAGGTACATGCATTTCCAAATTGTAGCCATGCATAAGCAAATTAATAAAAAAATAGAGAAGCTCCAAGACCAAGTGTGCATCTTCTCATCATAAAGCACGTTGCCACTATATGCATACAGATAGAGATAAATATGAGAGATCACGCCCGTTAAAACCTTTTAGTATCGTTGATTAACATTTTGACATCAATGCAATTAATGTTCTATCGAATTCATATCTATCGAATCATAAAATGCCCTGCAAACAGAGAGGGTGAATTTTAAAATAAAAAGACGTAAAATATTGTACTGAAAAAGTTCGTTTCTCATTCTTCTCTAGTTATTGATATACTTTTATTACTTTCCTGCCCCAACTCTAATTACAAAATTCCTCTCAAGGAAGCAGGGGATGATTAATTGCTAATTTTAATTAAAAACTTTAAAGAATTTCTAACAACTATATTAAGAGTTTGTTTCCTCTTTCGTTAAAAAGTTGAAATTCAATGCAAATGATCGCAATGAAATATCGACAAAGTTTCGTTGTAATGAACTCAAAAAAATACGAATTCACTGCTAAGTTTTCCTTGTTGAGTAACGAAATGAACAACGCGAAAGATGTAAAAAAAGATGAAATGCGTTCCTAGTGCCTATTTAAGTCCTCAGGTTTGAAACTTATACTTACACCATTCTACAATGCCAGATCAGATTCAGTACGTAAAATCTCCTCTCTTTTATACTTACATGACAGACAAACAATTGTAGCCAACATAACAACTTTATTGATGCAAGCAATCTTTTTCATCCAGTATCAGTGACGAAATCCTTTGATCAAATATCAGCATAAAATAGAATGATGATGAGTAAAGAGGGCATCTCTATTTTATTTATTTATGGAGATGTCAAAGAGCCCGGTTTAACGTTGGGGGACACACGACCCAACTCTCACCGTCGCGTCGAATACATGAACATGATCTTTGAATCAATGCCCAATGCAAATCAACAATTGAGGAAAATCCTAGTGAATTGGATCACAACAAAGAGACATTATTAACACACAGACAGCTGCATGCGAGTTGAAAAATATCTCACAACTATTAACGTCACATCATCCCAAATCACAAATGAATGAAAAAAACGGAGAGATTGAGATGTCATCCTATACGATCATTTTTTGCATCAAATCTAAGTAATAATATATGTAAATGTAAGTAACATAGGAAGATGTCCTTTAATTATACTTGTATGTCAGAAAAAAGAACACGGGTGAATTCTGCTTTGAGTAGTATTCTAGTCTAGTCTTTATCAACATCGATCACGATCACGAACGATCCACTTCAATTAGATCAATATTAGAAATATAAAATTGAAAAGCTTGTGTGGTCTGAAACAGGTTGGGTTTTAGGTTTAGTTTCTGAAGATGAAGCTATAAATGCCACCAAGAGAAGGATATTAAAGCAAGCAAGTCCTTTTAATCGATGAGTTCAACACGAACCTGATCCCACTTAGGCAA
Source organism: Lepidocyrtus lignorum (assembly GCA_034696835.1). Lineage (NCBI taxonomy): Eukaryota > Metazoa > Arthropoda > Collembola > Entomobryomorpha > Entomobryidae > Lepidocyrtus > Lepidocyrtus lignorum. Next base: position 14,136 of record JAQGAG010000247.1, read on the forward strand.
AGTACCTTTGTTCCTATCAAAAAATCGGGAAATGGAAAAAGGAAGAGTTAGAACTGTAAAAAATATCTTTTGAAAATGAAGAGCACTCTCAGCAGGTTCATTTTAATAATTGTAGAAAGTATGAAAAGGGTCGTTCATTTGCCTCGTTCTCATTTAAATTGCTACCAGATCATTATGAAGGCTAGATTTAGAGCTTTAGGGTTGAAGGTGCGTGTCAAACAAACTGGCGTCAAATTCCAGAGACAGAATGCAGTCTACTCGTACAGTGATTTTTATGCTGACATGACACAACTTGTCACATATCATTTTACATACGATACTTTGTAACGGGCTTTCAATATTTTCTCCTCCGCTTACACTTGTCTTTCATTGTCATTGTCAGATTAAAATTAAAATAATTTATAAGAGGAATATGAATATTAAATACTTTTTGGGACAGCCGTGCCCACACCACTTCGTGTTTTATTGTAAATATGTATCGTCAAGGTCCTAACGTGCAAGTATTGTTTTGAAATACGTCGATTGAGTAAAATTTATTACCATATAAAATGTTTCATAAAAAATTGTGGCACAAGGCACCCGGGACGTCCTACACAATTTCATAGCTAGATTATCCAAACGAACAATGAAACGGCAACTCTTCTGAAAATAAAATGATTTTTTTATTCTTTCCAATGGACTTGAACTGATCTGATTCCGATTGCATTGGATTCTTCCAATTGTAGATGTGAAGGAAGGGTTGAATCAAAATGGCACATGTGATTGTTCTCCGATACAATACGATCGACATGGTTCATTGCAGACAAAAAATTGCGTTTCATCCCATTGCCAAGACCTTATGACTTTATGAGCAGTGAGCATATTTGGTCTATTATTTTCAATAATCCAATCAAACAATGAAATTACAGGCTAGAAATTGCCTTTGACGTTACAAAAATATTTTCGATGCACACGATGATATTGGCTGCAGCTATATTGTTATCTTTGGCATCTTAAACTGATGTCAACCAGGGTGTGACTTATATTTACACATGGTTAGACTACCTACTCCGGCATTTTGATTATTTCAACGGATTGTATCATTTTTCATGCTTCAAATAAATCATATCTCACAATGCGTAGTTTTCCAATTTTATAGCTTTAACTTAGGATACCTTTTTTCATCGTCAGCATAAAATGTTTTGGAAATTCACAAGAATAATGGAACAAGGTACTGTGACGGTGATATTAGGACAACAAACGGACGACACCATTGCATTGGACGCATTGCATTGAATACTTTAATATTGAACCGGTTAGAGAAGATTCTTGGGAAAAGTTGACAAGAACAATTAAGGCAAGGAAGTGAAAGAACTTGACTTAAACTGGCCATAAATGTCCTCCAAACTGACCTTTTTGAATCGATACGTTGCGCAAACCTAAAAAAACAACAGTGTTTACTGTTGTTGACAGCACCACATTTCTTAATAGACTTGGTTGACTTCGTTTAGGGTTGCTTTTGCTTCTTAAAAGGTCATCATGAATGAAAGGAAGAAAACATGAGCCCTTAAAAGTCATCCCCGATGCATATCTTTATAGCACTAGCATAATTCTACTTTATTGTCAAACTCATAAAGCCCCATGCCTATTTCATGGTTTGGTTTTTCTATGGACGCCAAAAACTAGTATTGTGTGACTTAAATGGATGTGGGGGATTGAGAAGGCTGAAAAGTGAATTTTTGGGTAGATGAAATACTCTCTTTAGTGGCTACTGGTCACTCCGGTAGATCAAAGTCTCTCAAAAAACCTTGCCATTACTAAAGTTTAAAAGAATGTCATGAAAAGATTTATTGGGCCAACATGTTTTCTAATATTTTCTATTCCATTTTACCCTTCTTACAAAGACTCTCATTGACAACTCCATCAGCAAGTGTAAGCATTATGATAAATGATCGTTATGAAATTTTCAATTATATCGGGATCAACATGTCTAGTCTCATTGCTACAAAAACACCATAAATGGATCATTATCAAAGGAATAATATTGAAAATATTACTGATGTCCATTTCCCCTCAAAGTTAAAGTTTAGGAAGATAACGAAGAAATCTGCAACAGTTCAATAAATTGTTCGTTTTTCCTGAAAATTTTGTTCTTTGTTACACAGACGAGGCAAAACAATTCACTTGTCTATTTCCCAGATGTGTATATTATTATGCATAAGCATTCGAATCAGAAACATTCAGATTGGTAACATTAAAAAAGTTTTACAACATCCAAATGAACAACACAGAAACTGTTTCGTTTCCCAAAGCCTTTTTGTGGTTTTTAAACCTTAATTCTGATTCTGAGAGAAATAAAGATGAAACCGCAAAAAGAGGAAAAATACAGACAAAAACCAAACAATTTCAATATGTGTATATGATTTCATACTCGTTCCCGAAACATACGAGAAAAAATCGAAGCATTATTATTGAAAGTTCTAGTTAAGCCTGATTATTGTTCAACACTGCACCAAACTGTCATCCAAAATACAAACAAATAATATATTTACGGAAAGCTAACATAATAATGGATAAAAAATATAGACAAGCACTCATTATTATTCCAATTACCGGAAAAACCCAACGAATAAACAATAATATTATCTATCATATATTTTGTATTGTGCTACCCATCAAGTTTCTGATGATCGATTCTGCATGGAAAGCCAATAAGCTTTTGTATTGCTTTCAAATGACGCTTGTTCAGTTATTTTATAGGAAAACCAAAATTTTCATGAATTTGACATCAACGTAAAAGTGTGTTTATTTACATTCACAGAAAGACATGATTACAGTCGTATGAATGCGCAAGCATAGCAAACAGGAAAAGTATCTATGATCCATCATCCTTATCATTATTTTAAATAGCGCAGTCATTATTTGCCAGGTCACTCACAATGAAACGGATGAAGGGAAAGTACCTTTGGGAAATATCAATAACGCTAACTTATAACTTACATCTAATTCGACATCGGTTCCGCGCTCCTGTTGACCGCAATATGCTCGTTGTTTCTCCTCAAAATCCCTCAATCGTTGATTGTACCTTTCGATCTGATCCCTGAGAACTGCATCTTCAATCTGAAAATATGAAACAAAGGGGAAAATAATACATACCAGTATCGACAAGAAAATTGGTGACGAAATGCATATTTTTTAAAGCTTAAGTCGCGTCCTTGAATGAATTTATTTTTGTACCTGTGCTGTATCCTCATCATATTCAAGACATCCGACTCCATCCAGTCGTTCTAGGTCGATCCAGCCACGCCAGCGCACACAGACGCCGTTCATTATGAAATGCGACCTTATGTGAACCTGAAATAAGAATGAAGCGTTATTTTAAAAAATAGCGTCATTGTATCAATTTCAAAGTTTGGATTGCAGGAAGCAAAACACGTATGAATAGCACAAATGAATATGTAATCCTCTTATCATGCTTTTATTACTACATATATATGTACATAGTTGAAATGGATGTCATTTTGATAGTCTGAAAAGGGTCTTTTTTCCTTTTTTGTTATTTTACAATCGCTAGAAAAATATATCCGAACAAAGAAAAAAAAACACAAGTGTAGAATTATCCTGGTAATAATCCAGTAAATCCTCAAAAAGTACTTTGCCGTCCCCTTCGGGTTCCTCCTTATCTTTTCGATTTCTTCAGAAAGAGAAACATTAAAGTTTTGAAGAAAAAAAGTTTGACTTTGCTGGGAGCTATATGATATTTTGGCTTCTGATAATAATATTATTGATATTGCACCCAATAAAAGTTCAAAGTGGACTGGGAAAAGAAATTATGACAATATCCTGCACGACCCTTTTAAAGTCAATGAGAAGTTATGCACAAACTGAGTTTCCCCTAGAATTGGGTTTACATATGACTGCGTATTCAAAACATATTACTAGTTTTGAGTTGTCAACAACGGACCCCGTAGGCCATGTAGCCCCCGTATATTTCGGTCGAAGAATAGTCATTTTCTGTCACTCATCATCAAATGGCGGCAAACAATTATAACTTTCTTTTCACTTTTTTATTTCATGTCATATCTAGCAACGTGTCAAAAAAACAAGTAGACGTTAACTCAGCTTGAGTTCCCCATTTTATTTCATTGTCATCGTAAAACTTTATTTGAGTCTGGAATGCATGCGTCACTCAAAAGCAAATTTGATGAGAACAACTCTCAAATCCTGGCTACGATGCATCCTTTTATTTCTTAAGAATTTTAAGTCGTTCCTCTTACTATGCAATATATGTATTGATTTCTAATATAACATTCAGTTAAATACATTTGCTTGTTCTACTTTTCGGTATTATTCGTATCTTTATGTGAAATGCATCCATTTACAAAACAAACAAAACATTTGGTTTCCCCAAGAAAATGCATCTTCCAGAGGAAGAAAATGTATTCGAGTGACGGCAGCTGAAGATAATTTATCTGAATGCTAATTACATTAAAAAAGGCCAAATCCAACACGTTGGAATTACTCCAGTAATTTTAAGTAATTATTTTAGCATGAAAACTGAAGATTAAGCATTGGTCGTTCGTATAAATGAGCATATTATGTATTACAACCGATGGGTAGGTAAGTTTGTGAAAATTTATACTATACTATTTCTATTACCAAAACCATTTTATACTTCTTCATAACTATTACCGCTTTTTATTTTCCCTTTCTGTGTAATTTGAAATCATCCTATCATCTTATCAGCAAACGTAATAATAAATGATTCACGGATGAGATCAGCAACAACTGTGAATTGTTCCTAACATGCGTCATGCTTCCCTTTGTTTGCTCTTTTGTCAGATTTCATATAAAATAATGTAACTTGCGATTTTCCCAATCCCAATGCCCAACTTTATTGGCGTAGCTAGATGCTCCATAAAAAACTGGAAAAGTCTCTGATTGTAATAAGGAAAATCATTGGTGTGATTGAGTACACCTAAATAGTGACGAATGCATCAAATTCTGTAGGGCGACATTATTGCTAATAATAATAATATTATTTAAGGGTGAAAACCGATGGATAAAAGCTGTTCTTTTGTTGCTTCAATCTAGATATAATATTGGAAAGGCAGCAATATAATAATACGGATAAATCATCGTCATCATCATACTAACTTTTGCGTGTCGTGCGTTGAAAAATAAAAGGGTTGACTCCAGCCTCAGCTTCACTTGAACCTCCAT